>BOPP01000001.1:23780512-23804334 GCA_017312745.1 Gryllus bimaculatus | reverse complement strand
GGCAGAGGCGGGACGGTAGAGGCGGTGACTGCAGAGGCGGTGAGCGCTGAGGCGGTGACGGCTGAGGCGGTGAGCGCTGAGGCGGTGACGGCAGAGGCGGTGACGGTGAATGGTGTGACGATGGAGTAGGTGACGGCGGAAGCGGTGGGACAGGCAGCAGAGAAGGCGACAGAAAAGGCGGTGGGGAAGCCCCAGAGGCGCCGGGGCAGCGAAGGCGGTGGTGAAGCACAGGCGTCGGCATTGCTGTCTGCAGCATGGCGGCGGTGAGGGTGGCAGAGATGGAAGTATTGCCGAGGACAGTGACGGAAGCAGTGCAGTAGAGACCAGGTGGAATGACAACTCTACCAGAGATGGTATGTTGTGGCATTGCTGGGGAGACGATTGCTGAGCGTGTTTGTAAGCTCAGTAATGGTCGATGGATTTGGGGGAGGCGAACATTTTCGCCATGCTTCTCTCTCGATTGCAGCATGATAAAGACACTTGGATGCCATCATTATCATGCGACGTAACGTCGGAATATTTCCGTTAGGAATTCTGTATCAACCTCTATCCTTTGGCTTCATGATGTTCATGCATCAGCCACCCCTTCTTCGCACCGCTTTGATCCACAGATCATTAGCGGATAGTACCTACTCAGCCGCCTCTGACACAACGTGGCTGTATCGGCTCTTGGTGTTGAGGAGGAAATGTAGCACACAGGTGACGCGCATGTGGTGGTCCGTAGCAAATTAGGTGCCTCAGACAGGCTGCCTCTGCAGTCCTTCTGGCAGGGTGGTCCTAGGAATCCTGCCCCAACGGCAGCAGGATTTTCGACACTAGCTTCATTGCTGGGTCGAATTCAGCCGCTCCTTGGAGGAGAATGCTTCGATAGGTCCCTAGTTTCTTTGTTCAAGAGGAAGTTAATACCGAAGTGGTACCCTAACAAAGCGCCATGGAACGCGGGCGATCTTTCCTTCTTCATCATTGACCTATTCTCACCCATTACTTACACTCGTACCTTTGCATGCACTTCATTACCACTTATACCGGGACACCAGTCGGGAGATTGGAGGTCGCCTCGGCTGTGACGGTGTTCCGCGCTGGTGGGTAAAAAGGAAAAAGGAAAAAACCCGCTATCTGACGTGTAGCCGGATCTCACCATCCAGTGCGGGAAGATCACCGCCCCCTCTCGCGATAAAAACACTACAAATACGGGACTACTGACCTTAGCCGTCCAGTCGTATTAAAATCAATCACAAATGAGTTGAAGATGTCCTACGTGTTCTCACATTGAAATCAAACTTATTTTCATTTTCTTTTTTTCTGGTAAGAAGGATTGACAAAAATTATTGAAGAACTAATAGACTTTATTATTTTTGCTGAATTTTGACGTAATGATGTTATTAAATATTATGAAGCAGTTATAGCTTGAAGAACCTAGAAGGTGAAGTGGGCTAAGTTCGAGTTTAATGAATTGATTATTGACGATAATTTTTTTCAATCACTATGGAGATTTGCGACTTGTCCGACATGACATGACATGACACGACCCAACACAAGCACATACATATATACATACACACCGACTCACCGCACACTGTCGTGAGCGCTGGTGCATGGCGCCTCCAAAACATTAACGCGTCGCCATAATGGCCAACTTCTCCGAGTGACCGCGCCGAGCGCTGGCAATAGTAGGGTGCTGGAATGAAACTGGATACGGTTGTTTTTCTTCTCGCTTTTTACCTCTCATGATGGGGCAGTATAAAGTATGTTAATTACATTACGTTTATGCAAATCTTGGAAAAGGGTAGTGATTAATTGCAAAAACCTCGTACTTCGTCTAATTTATGTAGTTATTATTATACATGTTAGTCGTTAACTGCAGTGCTACGCGCATAGTTTGTGTATGTACTAACAGTAAATTGGAGATCGTTATAAGCCCTCGCGAAACGTTCTCTGGTAGAGGAAATCCTGAGCTCGCCCCCGCTAAGGGCACATTAACCTCACCTGTTGTCGAAATGACCAAGGATCGACGAGGTTCTCAGCGTCGGCATTTCTAACCTCAAAGGAATTCAGCTTTTTTTTTATTCAAGAGCTTCACAGAGAGGTACAGCATTCATAAATTTCTAGAGAACTCTTCAGGTGTCAGAAAAAAATAACCCACATTGTTTTGCTTGTGAGATTTAATACCCGTTATAAACCCGAAGAATTTTCATTGTTCTCGATACCACGATCGTGAAATGTTTGTGAAGATAACCAAGAAATTGTATTTGCTGGTAGATAATACATTACTTTCGTGCCTCTATTTGTTTTTAGTAGTCTCCCGGCCAAAAAATGCAATAATTGTTATATTTGAACTCTAGATTTATGATGTGAAGCTAATGGTAATTCAGAATGAGTCTTTTTTTGCGAAAAAAGCACACTAGCGTGTTTTTCAGAATATTAGCAATAAATAATTCTTATAAGTTTTTGTCTCAGCAGCTTAAGTTCCAGTAGAATGCATTTTTTGTAATTTTCCCCTTTCATTGCATCCTGTGCATAATCAGAATTTAGTGCGCAATTCCAAGATTTTAAGCGCTGTTTTAGACTCGGAAAGTAATTAATAGGGGGCGGATTTTAATGAAATGTCATTTTTTCCTTTTCTCTTTAGATCAATGCCATTTAGTTTAGAAACTCATTTTATGTTATAACGAAATGAAATTACCCATTTTTATTCTGAGTAATTTTTCGTCGATTTCGGCTAATAAGCCATTTTTTAACATTTGTAATGCATTTACTTTGTAATGCTGATTTCATCGATTTTAGTATCATTTTAATGGTACTAGCTTCACACATTATATACGAGGTGCAACAAATGTTCACCACAGAATTCCTGTGTACTTATTTCATTTCTTCGCTCTTATATTGTGATGCCAGCCGTTTAGAGTACCATGTAATCTAACGTTCTTGTGACGCCTATCGGCGCCATTGTCAGTTACGCCGATTTCGCGAAAAATCAAGGCAGAGATTTTCTTTTAAAGAACAGTCCAAACCAAACGTTTGCAAGCTAATCAAAAGCTTGTGCTTCAGCTTCACTTGAACAAAAGGAAGAAACATCGATTACATCAGCTAGATATCCAAAGGCTTGAGTTGTTTATCTGAAGTGGTTTTGATCAATTTTTTACGTCATTTTTCTTTGTGTCTAGGACATTTTAAAAGTATTTTAAGAACGTTTTATTGATCATTTTTGGCGATGTTTTAAGTCATCAAAATCCGTCATTAACGACCTTTCCGAACAGCGAGTGTACTACACTCCTGACGGCCGTCTGTAGGGCTAGTCTAACGTCGTGCGCGGTCGTAGAGCTATGCACCGTACATGATTGTCGTAATTTGAACCCCAATTCCGCCAATTCACATATCTTTATTTTTCGTCGTTTGTATTAGAAATGTGCTCTTAATGGCTAAACTGTTATTTCTTAACAGTAAACGTTTAGTACCTGTTACGCGAAATAACAGTTATTTCTTTCATCCTGTTATTACCTGTTATTGATTGAAATGTTTAGCATTGCAATCTATTGGGCCAAATCCGAACTAATACAAGCTTTCGATTCGACAAGCTAACCATATTGTATGAGAAACTTTCATTGCAGCTAATCAATTGTGATAAGCAAGTGTTCAAATTATAGATTCATTAATAAATAATTCATCATTTTTCCACATCATGCACCACAATATATTTATATAGTTTGTGTATCCGTACTACAGAAACCGTCGAATATGTTTCTTAACTTCTTTTTGTTCCATTGCAGCTTAGGTGAGATCTACCAATATTTCTCTTAGTCAGATAAAATAAAATAAGTTGCAGTCAAATAACTCGCATTATAATATTTGTTATTCAACAGTCATTACTACTTTAGCTGTAGGTAAGCAAAAACAGTATCTCTTTCTCATTATTTTAGGCACTCGTCACTTCACTATGCCTAAGTTGCATATTCGAAAGAGTATTTGCAATCTGAACCCGAATCACGAATCAGTGTTATTTTAGTAATATTCTTTATACATTTGGTTGTCATCGTATTAGTTATCATTCTTCCTTCATACAGGCTCGTTAATATGAGGTGTTTCTGTCCAAACTTTTTTGTGGAAGTAGTGCAAGCAATCGCCGTGAGGTTGCTGCACAAGTGAGGTAGCTGCACTTTACGGAGGTACCAACGTTATTTGTTTTACCTGGTTTAACTCTTCGCAGTCGCCACAACTGGTTTAAATATTAGCAGTCGGCCACAATCGGCCATGTTATGTTACTGATCATAGATCCGTTATTTTTCAACTGTTATTAATAACCGTTATTGCGAGTCGACTGTTATTGAGAAAACAGTTATTGAAGTAATACTTTAAAGCCCATCTCTAGTTTGTATCAGGAAAAAAGGATATTTTTTCTTCAGCAGTACTTGGAAATATCCTCAGCTCTTCGACACACTTCAAGCACAGTCTTACGAACGTAATAGAAGAATAGAAAGACGCCTGAAATTGTTGTGCAATATCAAAGCATTTCCCAACAAAATGTAATAACAAAGATTAGTAGATCTAATTGTGGGGAAGACGGAAGAAAAAAGAGTTTTTCTCACAAGAAATGGCTCACTTCTATATGATCTCAGGAAATATCGTATTAGAATATGATTGTTAAATTGGTATACAATTATCGACAATATTTAAATTTCTTTATTCAGATTCCCTTATTGTAGCTAATTATATTTATCTTTCTATCTCCTTTAAAGCTCCATGATTGATTGCCTTTAAAAATATCATATTCGTCTTACAAAGTCTTATATATGAATTAGGGTATCATCGATTATTTAATACTTAAAAGAGTAAGTGAAAAATAAAAAAGTTTAATAAATTGCCAAAATATGTCAAGTTCTAAGTATGCAAGCGATGAATACAACTTACAATTAAAATATGACGAGAAATAATGAAAATTAGAAATTCATTTTTACGATGTGAGTGGAAGGAAATATTTGCTTTCAACATCACAATCACCCAAACTTTCCCCCTAATAAAATGTTGCCGCATTGCCGATACTGATGATTTTTTTCCAAACATTCATGTGTCTATCTCCGTCTGTTTGTCCGTTATGTGTGACTATCGATATGGCGTAAATTGTTCAAATGATTTTTGCCAAAATAAATATTCTTCAATCATTCGGAACTAGTTCAAGGTCCTGCAAGTTTAAAACGAATTCATTGAATTTTAGAATATTAAAAACATTAAACTCTTCTACGTTTTCTAAAATTTCTGAAAAAAGGCTTCATTTTTCTTTATTTTTTTATAAGTATAGTGAAATACAGCAAAAAGATGGCATATGTGCAATTTTCATAGAACCCCCCAGACTAAGGAGATCAGTATACTAACTAGTTCGAAAAAGTGTCATTCTACACCACTAGTAGTTTATCATTCACTTTTTTTAGTGTATCAATCTTTTCTAAATTAAACTTGAAATTTACTTTCGTGAATAAATTGCGTCAACAAATGGCAACAAATTTTCTTATAATTCTCTAATCATTTCCTACCAGACGACATACTGACATTTATCATGAATATGAGGTTTCAGTCTTCTTTTGAGAAGTCCCATACTTTTGCTTCTGAGCGACACACATTCATAATTAATTAGTTGATGATGTTCAACAAAATTTCAGGAATATTCCTGTACCTTTCCCGCACTGCTTTTATTTTAAAATTCACTCCGAATCTTTTTCTTTCTCCCGTGATCAGTAGCATACCAACAGGATCTTAACTGTGTCATTAACTTAAGCAGCATCCTCTGCCTAACTCTTTTCGCATCGATCCTTACCTCATAAATAAATTATGATTTAGCTCTTAGTTCACAGGCATAAAGAACAGCTTTAATTCTAACTTCCAAATTATAGCCACTGTAATTTACTAATGATTTCTTGATTGTATGCTTCAACTTACATTCGTGCATATTTTGTATTTGAGAAAAAGACATCGCATGAAATTTTAAATCTGATCAATTTCTTGAGAACAATAATAAATCTATCACTCATTAAATACACACGTATTTGCGCGCGATTTCAATCACGTCCCTGGCGCCCTTTATCCTGTTACGCAATTTGTTATCGCCAGCGTCGGATTCGACATTGGCATGAGGAGGAGTGAGGCAAGTGGCTATGTCTCAGCGAGGGCGGGAGGATCGGGCCGGCTGAGCCGCGGTGGAGTTGGGAAAAAGGTCAGCGGGACGCGACCGCAGGCCGGGACGCGCGTGGAGGCGCGGGCGCAGCGGCGGACCGGAGCGGGTGTTGCGAGGCACAGGCAAGGCGCGAGTGGTTCGCGGGCGGCAGGGCGGACGGGGGAGCTGGCGAGGGCGAGGAGAGCCTGAGGCGGGACGTGGTCCCGGAAAAGAGGAGACGCTGCGGACGGGACGAGGGCGAGGGCGGGGCGCGTGCGAGGGCGGCGGGCGGGCGCGGAGACCGGGGCGGAGTGATTGCGCGCAGCCCAAGCAAGCGCCAGGTGGGTGGTCGGGGCGGAGCGGCAGAGAGATGGCGGAGGCGAGGCGGACGCTGAGCGGGGTGGTCGAAAAGAGAGACGCTGCGGGCGACGAGCGGGGCGGGCGGTGGAGGGCGGGCGCGAACGGCTGGCGGGGGCGGGCGGGTGTTGCGAGGCCAAGCAAGGCGCGAGGCTGGGTCGGGGCGAGCGGCGAAGTGGCGGTGGGGGGTGCCTTGTCGATTGGGCGGCGGCGCTGATCGCGGGGGTCAACTGCACGCGATTCGATGGAAACGCCAAGCGCGGCGACTGCCGATGAAGAGCGATGCGGCCCTCTGCCCCGGCTCCTCTGGCGCCGCTGCCGCCAACTTGCGAGAAGGACTCTCAATGGGGATAGCGGAATAAGATAGGATAAAAACTGCGCCCCCCCGCACCCGCGGGATTAAATATTTGAATGTTAACCATCGTAATTGAGGTGTTAAAAAAACAAGTTTTTCGCCGGATTTATTTTAATTTACCCGGAGAACTACATACAAATAAAAAAACGTGTTTTTTAGATTCTTATGTTAGTTAAAATTTGTTTAACCACATTACGCCGACGAAAATTGACTTTAATTGTCCTTGCGAATGTTTATAGATGATAAAGGTGTTTCGAGAATGTTTTCGGGCGTTTATATCCATTTTTGATCCTTTAAATTATCAGACAACAAGGGGAAAAGAGAAGAAAAAAGTTTCTTTCGTTTTTTTAAGAATATCACATGTTCTGACACAATCACAAAAAGGTCTAACTACTTATTGTTGTCCTGTAAATGTTCTACGGTTTCCCTAAAATTCAACCTTTTATCTTATAATTTGCACCCGACAGCTCAATATGAATAAAAATGTAATTTAAAGGTTTCTTCTTTGTTTTCTTAAAATTAAGATAGGTTTTATAATTTTTTGAAGTTTTTCTGCATTGTGTTTATCAAAAAAGATAAATAATAAAAAAAGAAAATTGTAAGAATAATGTTATAATAGGGCTGCGATATATATGTAATAAAAACAGCAAAATATGCGCCTATGTTTGTAAATATATTTGGTAATACATGCAATTAAAAAAGGAAAATATGCGAAATAGTGAAATGTAATGTGTAAATATAAATAAAAACTGTAATTCGGAAAATATGTTTACAACAAAAAATATATAAAAAATCATAAAAATTGTTACAAGCGATATACGTGACTAAAATTATTACATTCATGGGTCTGACTCTTTTAACACCACTCCACGTTTGCATTGTGTGTGAGCACGCATAGGAGCTCGGCGGATTCACATTTCATATCGACCGATACTGCCGATGACAGGTCTTAGGGTGCTTCTCGATCAACTTCGTACGAGCCAGGCGAGCGGCAACGCTGATCCGTGGCTATGGCAACGTAAACAAATCCTCTGCTTTAGAGCAATACATAACACTGTAGTAACAGAAGATATTGTTCAAAGCAGGTCACATGATGTACCTTAGAAAATGGCGAGAGTACAACCGGAGTTACACGCAGATGGAACTGTAAGTTTTGGACTTTCTCGGATGAGGGGTGAATATGCAACAAAAAATGCAAATATGGCCCAAATATGCAAAAATTTTCAATTATGGTGATATATGCGAAAATATTCGAAATAAAAAATAGCTTAAGTTGATTCTAAATGCCTCAAAACATATACAAGACTTTACAGAATCCTATAGAAACAAAATTGAAAACAATTTTTGTGTCTGTATTTAGTTGTGAGATACGATGGGGATGTCGTAAGACGTTTAAGATGCACTTCAACAGGTTGGAATTGTGAGAGAATGGTTCTCTCTCAGAAGACGAAGGGCTTGATGAGGATGCCCGTAGGTTTTATAGGACATTTTGTCTACTTTAATTTTTTTACAGATAATAGAAATAGTAATATAGTTAGAATAGTTGTAGACATTATATAGACGTTTTGTTAGGATTGATAGTAAATCAGGTATGCACATAATTAAACACCTTAAATAGCTTCCCCCATCCGCGCTCACCCTCAACCTTCAGGAATTTTAGGTGATGTATAGTTGAAACCAGGACACATTTCAAATCCTTAGGTACTTGGCGCGTTTGAAGTCTGGAATTGTGGACTATTTTCGTCTTCCTGTGTCGCCACAGTCTAATTTAGGCGTCCCGCAATTCGCCGTCCTCGGATCCATTGGAGATCAAGGGGCGTGGGTCACAGGGGAAGGAGGCCCCGCCGCCATTGCTCGACGCCCCAGGAAGATAGTGGGACAGGGTGGTCCGTTGTCTAAGGTACTGTTTCACAGCCGATGCGGACTTGATCGGAGGAAACCACGAAAAGGACCGATCAAAGCACACTACATCTAGAATTCTCAACCTGGCGTTTGCGACTCAGCTGCTAATCTGGAGATAAATACACCGAGACCTGAACCTAAGACTTTCGGTCAATCTAGCCGCAATTTTTGTATTTGTTTTTAGCCATTTTATGTCTCGTAGAGAGCGATTGGCCTTATTGCCGTTGAATCCCGGGGCTCATAGTGAGTCAAATTCGGCTAGCGACGCCGGTTCGCTGTCGTGGCCTTTCAATAGAAACATCCCAGCATTCGCGTGAATGACCGAGGGAAACCACGAAAAACCCGGTCAGGATGGTCGGCACGGGAATTGAACCGGGCTTTCCGAATGAGAAGTCAGCGCGTCACACCCTGAACTACTTCGCTCGGTAAGCAGCAGTTACTGACAATATTGCATACCCTATCGGCTAGAATTATGAAGATTTTTTCTTTAATGAAATCTGTTCCTTACAGATACTTTTTGAAATAAGGTCACGTAAAATTTTTCGTAAACTTGAGTACTTTTCGCGTAGTTTTGCGTGAAAATACGACCGAGTGCTGTTTTCTAGCACCACTAGTATGTTATGAATGGGGAACAAAAAATTAGCGACTGAATGAAGTCGGAGCCTGAGGCAAGTTTCTCGAGCTGGACCCGTACTGGGCGCCCCTGTCTCCACCTGCACACATCTCTCGTGCGAACCCTGCGCTGAGCAGGCCGCGGTGCCCGAGGTGGCCGGCGAAACGAGGGCGAGCGTCGGGGCTCGCGAAGCGGGGGCGGCGCACACAGCGGCAGCTGGGCGGATCTGTCGTCAGCATCACAGCGGCGGCGGCGGCGGCGGCGGCAGTGGCGCCGCGATGGAAGTTTCCGCCCGGCACGCAGCCGCCCCCGCGACGCGACGCCCACGGCCCCCGCGGGGGCGGCGGCGGCGGCGGCGACGCCTCACGCGAGCTGCGTGACCCAGGGTCGCCGCGCCACGCGTCACGTGACGTCCCGAGAGTGGGTGGCGCCGCCTTGTGGAAGAGTTGGCGCTGGCGTCGCGTCCGACAGCTGTTGGCGGCGACGCCCTCGCCGACTCGTTGCTGTCGCAGGAGTAGCTGCTGCCTCTTTTGGGGTCGACCATAAATTACGTAACGCTGAAGGTGCGGGAGGGGGTTCAGAGCAAAGTTACTCTGTCTTACATAGGGTAGGGGGTGTCGTTTAGTGTTACATAAAGCTGACTTTTATTTTTTTTTAATATTTCAACACTTGCTGAAATAATTAATTTTATTCACTCTTATACTAAAATATTAAACGGTAGAAAATAGTGTATGTTTACGATATTGTCGTCATTGCAGAAATAGATTTGTCGTGTTTATTTTCCCAGAAAGCTTTTTTGGTCGCATTGCTATCATCCTCAGAAAAATCGCATTGCCCTTATCCTCAAAAATAACGTATATAAAATTACAATTACAATTTTATCTATAACATAATATTATTTATGAATTTTAATAAAAATATATTTTAAGCACATTAGAAAGAATAACCATCTATTTCACTCATATCTATTTCTAAAATATTAAAAATGTAAATAAAAAATATAAATAAATTAAAAGTTAATATGTATAAATTGTTACAATAAATGTAAATATTTTTCATTAACTTATTGAATACGTTAGATTACGTAGAAAATTTTCACAAATTATTTATTGTACAATCTATAATCCAATTAATTTGGCGCAGTAGACTTTCACCCATGAGCGTTCGCCCCCACCCCAAGGCGTGTGATGGACCTGTCAGGAATTTTGTGGCATATGCATCCTTCCTTCACTAAAAAAATTGTTCCCAAATTTATTCTTAGCTGCAGTCAGCATTGTCAACTAATTATGAGTTTAATTATCATACATTTTAATATACGACACCAAAAATATTAATACAACTTGTGTTTACTGCATTATACTTTATATTTACTCACAGTGAATTGGGGTTGATGTCGTTAGCGAAATGTAATTAAGGGAGGCGTTCAATCGCGCGTTTAAGGGGCGATACAGGGGGGAGAGGGATTTCAAAATTCTCCCAATTTCCATTACGTAATTTATGTACAGCCACTTTAGAACTGCGTTGCATCTTCGCTGCTATTGGTATAAGACTGTGAATCTACTTGTATAAGGTGTTCAGCGCCATAGCAGTTGTGTATATGTATGGAGAAATAATAATATATTATACAAGAAGATATGAGAGAAAGGAAAAAAACCGCACGAATCACGACTTACTTATTGTGTAATATTTTATTTAAATTTATTCTACTTTTTAGTTAAATACAAAAAACCCTCAGAGGAATGCGTGTCATACCTCCTCTTACAAATAGTGTTATTAAATGCAAATAAAATATTGTAATTGAATACTAGCGTGGTGATGGTGGTAACTCTTTACTCTGTCGGAGAGTAGTCTGAATATATTACTCTTAGATTCCCACATTCTTTATAATAATAATAATAATAATAAAAATAATAATAATATTTATTTGGCTACAATTGGCTGATTGCCAGGATACAGTTTTACAATATATGAACATTTATAATACAAAAACAATTTACCATATAAAAACAATTACATACACTTCTTTCGAGCATATACACACAATATATAAACATACACAGACCTGTATACATCTATGGCACATATATACACCCATACACACACACATTATACATACACATGCATACATACAACATACACACACATCCTATACATGAATGCTTCACTCTCACGTTCACACATAACACGAAACACACACACACACACCCTTCCCTACATATTATACATGCTACTTTAATGAGATAATATATTTAGTTACACCTAGTAAACATGCACATATACACAAAACATAAAATTAACCAGTTACACAATTTGTTTTTTAAATAAAACACAATGTGGATTTTTAAAGTTAGCTCTTTAAGCATTTAGGTTTGCTCCACCTACGTGCCTTCACTTACTTCACTGCACTTCATTTAACTTCACTTCACTTCACGTCACTACATACACTACATTACACTCCACTCCACTACACTTTCACTACATCTTTCTTTGTGTATGCCATATAACTAATTAAAGTAGCTTTTCCACTGCATAGCTGAACTACACTACACTTTATCTATAATAATCTACAATTGTGTATTCTGAGCTGATGCGGTAAATTACACCCTACAAGTACTTATTAAGTCGTCTTCTAAAAACACAACAGAACAGGAAAAAGGCTCTACGACCCTGCAGGATTCATTCAATTTTAACCGTACGATTTACAAATGAATATTTCCTACGTCGGATCTCCTGACATCTACTTTTTATTTTGCATTTGTGATGGTTTCTCCCAACTCTTGGAGGGGAGTCTAGTCTTTTCGTTATTTCTGCCCATGCAGGTGACTTACTGCTTACGCCTTGAAAGCAGCACAATCTGCTTTTTTTCTTCGCACACTGAGGCCTCTAAAGAGTGTGATTAATACTCGATATCCCTTATTTATGAATTTGATTGCTTTCTTTTGAATTTTTTCTAACTCTGTCAATCTGACCTAATCATATGGATCCCATCCAGCTGATGCGTATTCAAGAATCGCCTAACTAAAGATGTGTATCCTATTTTTCGACTCTCCATGTTCCCTTTTTAAGTGTTCTCATTACAAAGTGGTAGTGACTTCCACGCTTTTCGGCAATAGAAGTAACGGTTCCCCCATCCCAAGTCTGGCGTAATATGACACCAGATACTTACAACACGATAACTTGTGGAATGAAACGCCTCCCATTTGGTATTCTAAAGAAACCTTCTTTGCTGATTTCGAAAAGCTTAGTGATTTACTTTTTACAGCATTTATCTTCATTTTAATTAATGGTAGCCCAGCCATGTAATGGAATAATGTTATTAAGATCGTTTAAGTGTGAGAATATCTTCATCCGAATCTATTCGCGATAAATTATGCAGTCGTCCGCAAATACGCGCATTACTGACTTAATACAAGATGGCAATCGTTGAGAATGCCAGAAAAAACAGGTCCTAAGACACTCCCGGGGACGCCGGACGTAATTAGGGTTTCCTCTGAATGTTCATGTCCAACTCGAATTGTTGCAACCCGATTTATCAGGAATTCCCGTATCCATGCTATACTCCATTATCAACTCCCGTAGATGCTTTTTCGAAGTAGTATAATCGTGTGAAACAAGATCGAATGCTTTTGAAAAATCTAAACAAATTGCGTTGTGTCTCTTACCCGAATCTATAGTTTCAGCAATATCTTGACACGTTGTAAATAATTTGGCTTTCACACGAAGAGGATTTCGAATCCATGGGCCCTTCGTTAAACCACCCTAGTTTGTCCATCCCGACGCAAGAACTCAGCTACCAGCATGTTCCATTTGTTTGGAAATCACGACGTTAGGCTTACTGGTCTATATTGGAAATGCAAACGACTTCCGGTTTTAAATATTGGAACCACTATAGCCCTTTCCAATCGTTAGGCACGCTACAATTATTTATGCTTATTTCAAATAATCGTGCAAGTATGTAATCATCGTTCCCCTCCAATTTTTAATAATGTACCAGCGATACCGTCAAACCCAAAGGATTTATTACTTCCACAATTGCGAATCTTTGTCTAATGAGTCGTGGTTGTACTTGAAATTTTTCTCCCTCATTTGTTCCGAAAGTACTGGGAGTAATCAATCCTAACCCGATTCTTTCACCGCATTCTCCCATAGAAAATGTTCCAACTCCAAAAAATTTTAAGCTTTGTTTTAAAAAAGTCACGATTTCCTTCAATGTTATTAAACAAATACCCATATTTCAAAAAAGATATACAAGAGGTATATAAAGATCTAAAATTGGGGATAAATTACATTGACAAATAAATATGGTGTTAATATGGGAATGTAAAACAGGTTTGCAAATAGTATTCAAAATATCAGAGTTTCATTGAAAATTGGAGAACTTTAACCATATTTATAAATGCCCTTTCCTCTTTTCGAGCAACAAAACTAGAAAGACAAGAAGAAGAAATTGCAATAAGTATTCAAGAAATTATGAAAAATGTTAGAAGAGCTTCGTGTCAACTCCCCTTTAAAATTAAATATTCTAATGATACTGGATAATTATAACCCGTTTGATCACTCCAGTTTTCATTTTTTTCTGCATTTATGAATTCGAACATATGCCAACGCATAGCCTAGCGATATTTTGAAATTAGAATTGAAATGCGAATAAGTAAACACTTAAAAGTTTCCTTAAAATAAGGTCGACTATGAATACGTCCCATAGTCTCATTGTCATCTATGTGTCATTAATTAACATCTTCTGTATCTATGGCTAAAACGTCCACTTGCCATCTCCGCATGTCGGAATATAGATGCAACAATGTCTGCGAGCACGGCATACAGTTGAGGTCTCCAAGTCGAGTCTCATTTACTGCTCATTGCTCATTGCTCATGCTGGTTACTTACTACTGACAATGCATGCGTCTCATCTGCATGACTACATCACTCGAAACAAACAATTGCTTTCGACACTAATGGCTAATTAATGTTTTATTTACCACAGATAATTGGGTTATCACATATTTAAATTTATATTTATTTATTGTTTATTTTTTAGATATTGACACGACCGGAGAAGTCACCTTTTTGCTTATCAAATGTCAGATGAAGGTAAAATATGCCATCCCTAGAGCAATAATATTTATTCCTCTTATATTCGCTAATAATGTATCATGACTCAGGACTTCATTTATTCTTTTAGACAGAATGTGCGAATTTTAATCTTAATGATTAATTAATGCAGTATATAAATATAAGTTCGTTTAAAAATAAATTAAATATTCACTTCTTATTACTCTTGTTTAAAAAGAAAAATGTTCTATCTGCTTGAAACATTTCATTTTTAGTTGAGAATAGTCCTTCAATAATTTTCTTTTCTTTTTTTTTTTTTTTTTTTTTTTGACGACTGATTTCAAGGAGTTTGCCTTGTTCTGATCCTTTTTCCAACGTTCCTCAATCAACAAATGTAAAACGCAGCTCTATCCAAGAAACATAGTAATCTATAAGGGTGAAATAGAGTATTACACAGTGCAAGAACACATTCTTACACACTTAAAACAAATTATTCAAATTGAAGTCGACTTCACAACCACTCCAGACAAAAACATGACTTCACTGAACTAACTGGTCAAATGACCATAGCAGTTGACATATCAGAAACGTGAATCAAAACAATCATCAATATCTCCCAATGCATAGAGATGATGTCAGACAGCAAAAGCTATAGATGTATCTAATATATAATCGGCAAAAGCGACATTAACGAACTGTATACCGAAGAAAATCTACTCCCTACAAAACTCCCACCCCCCGACATTTCTTAAAGCACCGATTTTTCCGTCTTCCTTGTCTCTTCACCCACACCATCTCCCTCTGTCGACTCCCGAAGGTTTGCAGAGGCCGGACATCTGCGCATAGATCCGCCTCCACCTGCTTGAAGTCGCGCGCGCGCGCACGGGACAAAGGCAGGAAATACAAATACGCGGACAACGCACGGCGGCGGGCGGCGCGCGGTAAGAACCAGCGATGACGACGGCGCAGGGCCCCGCGCTCGCCTGGAATTAAAGGCGGATTAAAATGACGCCGCGCCGTCTGGTGCCAACGGCTCAATCGAGCGCTGCCGCCCCTGCCGACACGCCTCCCGCCCGCCCATCCCATCCCACCCTTCCCGCACGTCTCCGCCCGCCAGCTACGCCCGCGCCATGTACCCCGCCATGCCACGCCCCTGCCCACCCCACCCCTCCCTGCTCCGCAGCATCCTGTTCGGGGATTCGCGAGTAGGGATGGCAAAAAACATCAATTTTTTGAGACATTGATATTTTCCACTAGAAACATCAATATATTGTTGATTTTTGTTTTCACTGATTTTTTTTTGAGATCGATGTGTTTTTCCTGAAATATTTATGATTTTAAAACATATATTTTTCAACAGGAATATCGATGTATTAACCTGCATGTTTTTTTGTTTTGTTTTTTGTTTCAAATCGATGTATTTTTCATGAAACATAGGTTTTTGAAAAAAAAACTTTTTTTATCTTTTTCGATGATTGTGTACGTAGTAATATCGTTAAACTGCGTTGTGAACCTTGTGTACATAGATTATTGATTAAAAAATCAAGATTACAAAGTGTTTGAAAGCAGAATATACTTTAAAATTATATGTACGTTTTATGTACATTTGATACAGGACGTTTTACTTCCATGATTTATGAATGGAAGTGAATAAATCGAATAATAGAAAACATAATGTTCCTAATTTTTTACATTCGATAAACATTATTATTAACGTATTACTTACTCGTGAAAAAGCAATAAAATATGCCAGTATTTCATTTAAGTAATCTAATTAAAAATGGAGACAGAGTGGGAAAATACTATGTATTTTAACATATTCAAAAAATCGATAATTTAAACATTGATGTTTTCTGTGTAAGTTTTTCTCAACATCGGACACATTGGTGATGTGTCGAAATATCGATGTTTTAAAAAAATTTCCATCACTATTCGCGTGTCGCCAAAAGCGGGCAGTTTCGTTGCTTCGGAAATAGCCAATTTATGTTTCAAATTCACGCGGAAAAATGCCCTGATCTTCTTGTTTTATAATATTCATATTCATATTTGGTTCATATTTGTTGTCGATTATTGATCAGAAAGGCTGAAATTATGAAAAAGTTTAAATAAGCAGGACGATCAAAAATTCTTCCGAAATTGCAATCAACATTTCTTAGTTATTCTACATATTATATACTTTTCTTTATATTTGTCACTTCTTTCTCACAATAATTCTCACAGAATTTGTTTTTATTAGTGACTTATTTACTTACTGATTACTGACTTATTTTATTACGATCTTGTCCTTATCAAAATAGAGTCTCATGGAGATTTTATTTGTAGTACTCAACTGGTTAACACGTTGGAGCGTAACTTATTTCTTACCTTCACAAGCTATATAACTTAAAACTAATTGATTCCACAGTTCAATATTAACGTGACGAGATAGCAAAAATTAGACACATCCCGTGGCCGGCTGATTAAAACACTTCATCATCCACCACGAATCGATTGGGCAAAGCTGCGGAAAGTACAAAATACTACACCCGGCTTTTAGAATGCCCACAAATCCAGTAATCGACTTCGGGCTAACAATGTAGCTGGTGGGTGAAATTACGCCGATCTGGGTATCCGACATCGCTAAGTCTGTAGTGCCGTGGAGGTCTTGGTTCGAAAGATAGTGGGTTCGAATTGATTGTGTGTGATATGTAAGTGTAATGTGCTTGTGAGTCCCCTGTAGTTGGCTTCAGGGCATCCACCAGCAAAAACATCTCCAAATCTGTATAGAAATGGAGTATGTGGAAATTGAATAAAAACTGAGTGCACCTAACATTTCAGAAACGGGAAAAGGCGAGGATGTAAAAAGAAAAGAAGAAAATATAGAAGAAAGTTATTGCCGATCAGAAGACCGAGATCGCTGAGGCAGAGGTTCCTTAGCGGTCTCGGGCCAGAAGATCAGGGCTAACAACCCTGGGGGATAAAATTCGGTTCCAGCTAAATGCTGATCCCTTGATAAAAATTACATGGAGCTGCCACCGAGATAATGTTTCTGAGCCCCAGATAATGCAGGGTGCATGCACGCGTGTTCCAAGTCGGCCTATTCGCGAACAAAAAAAATAAAAAAATAAGGAATCTATTACATTTTTGACCGCCTTTTCTCCAGATGGGACCACAGCGCGGTGCCGTCGCGAGTCGAGTGCCAGGCGCCTTGTTTGCATCGCGCGAACGCTCGGCGGCGAGGAGCGTCGGCTGTCTAATGGCGCTTTTTTGCCGGCCGGTGCGCACGCGTGCGCGTGCGCTCTCGCGTGTCTCTTTGTTTGGCTGCGTCAGCGCGACTTTCGGCTACGGATGCGACACCTCCAACAAAACATTCAAGATCCCGGACACCGATGCTTAAAATTAAATCGTCTTGGCAACAATACAATGCCTCAAAATCATCGATGTTTCTTAAACTTGAATGTAGTTTGGAAGTATCTCAATTAAATTTGACGCTGGGTGAGGATCTAATCTGACGGTGGCAGTGATTGTTAATTTATAATAAAGATATCCAAAGCACACTCGAGAAAAAGATCAACCAACAAAACTGTCTGTCATATTGAATTTTAAAGAACTAATATGCTATTACAAATGTAGTCAAAAATTCGTTTTTATAATAGATAACTGGTATAATAAAATTATGACAGTTTTTTTGTAATTAAAATAGTTTTATAGAAATCAGGAACTGGACAGCCCAAATACAAGATCGAAAGCAATGCAGAACTGCAGAGAATACCACGACGTTCAAAGAGTGTTGTTGCGCCTACAGAAGAAAAAGATAACACTTTTATCATTCAATAATAAAGCATTGATAACGTAAAAACAGAGAACAAAACACCGATGTTCAAAAAGTCTCGGGTTCAATAAAGTGACGTTAAAAAAGTTTAATAAAGACAGAGATGTTTTGGAAATATCTACATGGATGTCGCATCTCTACCATCGGCGGAAACTCCACGTTGCTGTCGGCGGGTGCGGGATTTGGGGCAAACCATTGTCATTATCTAACAAGTAACAATGTGCTTTTGACACAATTTAATGTTTGGAATTCTTTTGTTCTCTTGAATTCTTTCATATTTCGAGTGCATTGACATCTTGACTGTAACAGTAGCAGCTACTTGGCTGTCCGGGAGGCGCCACGATTCTAGCATAGGTGACGTTTCAGCTGCCATTCTGTGCCTTCCTGAGGGTGAAATGTCTCAAGGAAGGTCGCAGATTAGCGATAGAAACGATGCACCTGTGTCTAGAACACGGATCTCTCGGACAGCGAGGAAGCTACTGACTACGCCGCGCGGAAGCCTACCTTTCATCTCATATCAGTGTTGCCAATTTTGATTCTAATTTGCTCTGTCATATGGCTTTTAGATTTAACGCTAAACAGAACTCATTTCCACCATTAATAAATTGAAAATTACACTAAAATTACAACTCTTTTTCTATTTCAATTTAGTTTTTACGAACTTTTATCTGCCTGTAAAATTGACCGACGTCACATTCTGATAGCAAGAAAAGATTTTCCATGAATTCCTGATATAATAGCCTACAGTTTGTATTAAAATCCGTTAAATTTTCCGATATTCACAATAAACATTTTTTTCTGATGAAACTTTTCAAACTTCGCTAGCTGGAAATCCGCTAAAACTCCTCTTAATTTCCCAGATACTTCGCATTCCTGGATATCAAAATATATTTGACATTTTCGTGATGAATACCATTCCTTGATATTTCAATTCGTCCAGAATATTCTATGTTCCTTGATTTTTGGAATGTTCTTGGTTCCTGTTTTTCATGTAGGTAATTATCGAAATGTGTCCTTTTACGTCTGAAAAAAGCAACATCATCATTTACTTTATGTTTAGTTTATGCCCCTCGGGTGACTATGGGGGGCTAGCTATTCTTGCGTACGACCGCGGGTTTCGATTAATGTCTGCGCAAAAATTAGAACTGTGTTTCCCTATTATAATCGTCCTCAGTTTCTAAAAGCTGTGACAAACGAAAGAATTCTCAGGGAGCCAATATGCTAGATACAGTGAACGGAATACGATAAGCTTGCCACGTTTCCTTAACTACTAAGTGTGGATACAAAATAAAAACAGGGCCCACGACTGGAACATTTGCCATTTTGGCAAAAATCGGATTCATTCGACCCTAAAATGCCAAATGCATACATACATGTTTATTTCTGCGTTATTTGAATTGTCCCTTTCATCTAATAGAGAACTTCACGGCCTCAAGATATGCAGGCGAGATTGCATTATTACGCGGGTGAATAGTGCAATGACTCATAATTACTTTCATTGACGATCTAGATTATCGTGTTCTGCTTGCAACCAATCGTTATTTTAGCAGTGTACCTGATAAGAGGTGTTGCCGATGATACTCTGGATGAGATTTTTAGAAATGAGCTTGATTTCCAGAAATTAACGCAGGCGAAAAAGGTGTATTCCGACAAGGTGGATGTCTTTAATGTTGGCCCCTCCATCGACAAGAGTGTCAATAGTTTCGTATTTGGGAACTCGATTTTCACGGTGTTGGTGTATCTATCTACCTCGGATACCAACAGTGCAACATTTTTAAGCCAAACTCCATTGTGATGTCATTGCCGAAATACTCGTACTCCTACGCAAATATTGCTAAATACTCGTAGCAAATTCCACGAGAAGCGGCAAGCATCGGCGAAACGGACTTTTTATTTCATAGTGTGCTGCCTTATTAAAATAATCTCTTATCTGAAAAAATAATATGCTCCGAGATATAATGATTCAACATATCAGAAATGGTTCTAAGAAAGCTGACATTGTGTTTCGTCGGCAAGGAATATACACATTATAGCTATCTCCACCCCTCTTTGAACTTCTAGTTCTATTATAAATTATTACTAGATTATAAATCGCTAGATGTGCACCACCACTTTAATACAGACCATAACGTAACCGTTTAAATTATAATCGCAAACCGAAGACTTAAAAGAAACTACAACATATTCTAAAAAGACCGTAACTCTAAATGAGTTTAGTGTTCTAGTGAACAGTTGGAATAGTGTTTTCATCTTCCTGCAATTCATTCGAAATCTACTCACATTCACACTTGTGGAAAAATTATTTCCTGTTGGAAACAAACACATCGTCCAGTAAACAAATCAATACTAGTCAATGTCGCACTTCGTTTCCTGAAACTCCCTTTTTTTGAGGTTAATTCTGACACTTATGCTGTCAGCCACGATTACAAGAATTACTTGTTGCAAGGAAACAAACTTTCATCCTCACATCTTCCGTAGAGAACAAACACCACAATCAATTAAAACACAGTTACTTTGGAGAAGGAAGTTAGAGTATCCAACTCGACCACTCGCCAGTCTTACGCGACGAACCCGAAGAAAAAGTGAAGTTAGGAATACAATGCACTCGTTCAAATTGTAATGAAAGATGCCGTTCGTTTCTCTGTTACAGGAAAACGTGTGCTAATAATGCCAGACAAGAAAGGGAATGAGTCTCATAACACGTAAGTTCGCGAAGGAGTGCCGTTAGTCGAAAGGGGCTCAAGGCTCACGGCATCGCTATCTGCTTGAAGGGAGTCTCTAGACACGTCTCTGCGCGTCTCTACGCTCCCTGGTAAGCATTTCCAACCCGTGGCGTCGGAAATACACGTATCCCCAGCTTAACCGAAGATCTTTATATTCTCTCGTGAATATGGCTGTGAGCCTTTGGATGCTGTCAGCTAGGGATCATTGGAACGGTTGCTGAATCCCAAGAGAAGGAACGTAAACCAGATATGCTGCTCTGACTAAACTCTGAACAATCCGTTACCTTCGTTGGTAAGAGCTAGGATAACATTCAAATAATACGTTTTTGGTTTGTCATGTACGCACTGAACTGCCATTTAATGCCTGCATTGTTGCCTTTATCCATATTAGGAGAGGTATATACTTTTCTGATTTGTATAGCAGAGTATCATATGCATATACATCATAAGATGGACGACGAAATACGTTACGTCGTCAAGTGTGGCATCGTTCTTATATTACGCTAGAAAAATATCTCGAGGGGCAACGTTTTTATACGTTACGTCGTTGTTATCCCGACAAAGTAAATGTGCGTGCTCATGATTATATTTCATTGTGTATAACATACTCTCGCACAATTTTCATTTAGAGATAGTGATAATTGCACACAGCGTTTTCTGTGTTTAATTTTCGGATTGCGGTTTCAAGACAATTCGAATGAAGTTTGGATAATGAAGAAAATATTGAATAGTTATTTTTTGATCTATGATGAAGTCTGTTCCAGTGAATCAGTGAATCGGTTCCAGTTGAATTAATATGGCACTTATATATACCTCATGATAAAATGTTTTTCCAGGTGATCACATGGAAAATAATGAATCCTAATGACGAGAAGGTGCATGCAAAATACAAGTATTACTTCAGAAAGCAGATACTATTATTTTTTCTTATTTGTTGTGATGTTTTCTGTACTCAGTTTTCATAACCTAGCAACCTAATATTATTCAGCACTTTTCCACAAAAAATTGTGGATATCCTAAAGAGCCGATATTACAGCCAGCATCTTACTGATAAAATGTATTGTATTTAATTTTTTCGTCTCTTGTTTACTCTCTTTGGTTACCATCTACTTCAGGATGCACTATTTTGATAGTTCTAAACATCAGGTAGATAATTACGTGATCAGTGGGAATGAAAAGTAGCCGCTTGTACTCATCACTCTCGGCTGAGGAAAGAAATAGCTAGAAACAATTTTGATATTATTGCTGCCAAAATTGGAGAGTTAAAGAAATATTCATTGCGGACGAGTCTAGAGATCTTTCTGGTATGCGATTCACTTTGCCTATAAAGTTGAATTAATTATGTGAATCCATGGAGCTGAGCGCAGCACGCCTAACTTACGGAATGGAACGGCTCTGAGAGCGTACTTATTGCAAGCCAAAAGGGAGCACCTTTTGCTCTCCATACTGCGAATAAACAGAAAAGAGCGTTGTCGAATGACACGTCGCCGTCGGATTTATACTCTTTGATTGATCTATTTGCGGAAAGAGAAGCTCGATCGATAAGTGTGCTGTGTGTGATAGATGAGAACCATAAGACACCGTTTTCTGGGGGAGGGTTAGGTGATATTAGCGAGTCTTCTATCACCGTTAGTCGTCTTAAGAAAAAATAATACAATAATGTATAGTAATTCTATCTCAGATACGTCGACATAATTGCTTATATATCGCAACCTAGACGTAGTATCAAGATAATAAAAAAAAAGTTAAATTTCGTAAAGTCCCACTCGCATATATTGCGTTACAGACTTGTTAAGTTGCTGAGCTTACACCGAAAGACATATTAAGCAGGATTTGATGCGAAAAATAGTGCAATATGATTTACATTAAAGAAAAGAGGTATGATTGGTTAAAAATAAAAACAAAAATTAGGATAGAAATAACTTTCAAATAGTGAGTATATCATTCATGAATTTAACTAGAGGGTCTTTCGGGAGGAATCTGTGTCGCGGCGCGTAGATTTTTTGATATGTTATCCAGGAGAGTGTATGCCATATGTTGTTATTCATTACCATAGTCCCCAGTCTTTGCTGTCTTTTGAAGCGATGTAGATTTAAAAACAAAATCTATTATATTATTCCGATTCCACTTTGTGGCAGACTTACAGATGAATATGAACAGAGCAACATGCAGATATGGTGGACGATTGTATAGCCATTCTCTGTCATGGCATATGATATTGCGTGTCATATTGAGAAAGCACACACTCTCCTTAGGGCGTTCGTCTTCTTGCTAGTTGTCTATCATGCTCTCCACCTCGAACACATTAGTAGTGATGTGTCGGCTATCCTTGCTCGTAGTCGCTATCAAGCGTCATATGTATATATAGAATAATTCACATATATTCTCTCTACAAATCAACAAAGTATAAAATAATAAATCCTATATCAGATATTATTTTTATATGCCTTATAGCAACTCTGATGTTATCGTGTGTTCTTGATACGTTATAACTCGGTCTCATAGTTTCTAATTTTAATTATTCAGAAAGCGTCCATTAAAAACCTTTTAATCCAGTCTATAGAACGAATGTAACGATCTCTCTTTTATCATCTGCGTTTATTGCTAGCGAGTATATACGAATGTAAAGATCTAAAGCGATGTTAGCTGATTATATACTTGAACGAAGATAACTCATGTTAACAGAGAATAGAATCATGACTCTTGTATTCGAAGTTGTTGATACATCTTTCGAAGAGATTGCTAACCGTGTAATGCCAGAGTAAAGCGCAGCGGTAACCGAATTTGGCCCAGTGTGCACTTTTACATCCTATTATATCGTCGTACTCCTCACCACATCGTCAACTTTATAATCTACGTGCTGCTGT
>BOPP01000001.1:23767238-23780487 GCA_017312745.1 Gryllus bimaculatus | reverse complement strand
TTCATCTCTAATCAGTGTTGCCAATTTTGATTCTAATTTGCATTCTGTCATATGGCTTTTAGATTTATGCTAAACAGAACTCACCCATAATAAATTGAAATTACACTAAAATTACAACTCTTATTTCAATCATGTAACACATTATACGTAATTCTGATATATCTAAATTAAAAATATAGCTTTAAAAATATTTTTTTTACAAAACTTACTAGTCATACATTGATTGCATCGTTTTAAATCCTTTTTTTTTTTTTTAAGGAATATTTGTGGTTACATGCCCATTAGTTCATAGGCCAAGTAGTGTGGTTAATTTAGCATTATCCGTTGACGACTTTATTGTATTTCAATTTAGTTTTTACGAACTTTATCTGCCTGTAAAATTGACCGACGTCTACATTCTGATAGCAAGAAAAGATTTTTCCATGAATTCCTGATATAATAGCCTACAGTTATTGTATAAAATCCGTTAAATTTTCCGATATTCACAATAAACATTTTTTTCTGATGAAACTTTTCAAACTTCGCTAGCTGGAAATCCGCTAAAATCCTCTTAATTTCCCAGATACTTCGCATTCCTGGATATGAAAATATATTTGACATTTTCGGGATGAATACCATTCCTTGATATTTCAAATCCCTTGGTATATTCAGTTCCTTGATTTTTGGAATGTCTTGGTTCCTTGCTTTCAATGTAGGTAAATATTCGAAATGTTCCTTTTACGTCTTATAAAAAGTCAACATTCATTTACTTTATGTTTAGTTTATGCCCCTCGGGTGACTTATGGGGCGGGCTAGCTATTCTTGGTACGACCGCGGGTTCGATTTAATGTCTGCGCAAAATTAGAACTGTTGTTTCCTATTATAATCGTCTCAGTTTCTAAAGCTGTGCAACGAAAGAAATTCTCAGGGAGGCCAATATGCTAGATACAGTGAACGGAATACGATAAGCTTGCCACGTTTCCTTAACTACAAGTGTGGATACAAAATAAAAACAGGGCCCACGACTGGAAACATTTGCCATTTGGCAAAAATCGGATTCATTCGACCCTAAAATGCCAAATGCATACATACATGTTTATTCTGCGTTATTTGAATTGTCCCTTTCATCTAATAGAGAACTTCACGGCCTCAAGATATGCAGGCGAGATTGCATTATTACGCGGGTGAATAGTGCAATGAACTCATATTAGCTTTCTGACGATCTAGATTATCGTGTTCTGCTTGCAACCAATCGGTTATTTTAGCAGTGTACCTGATAAGAGGTGTTGCCGATGATACTCTGGATGAGATTTTTAGAAATGAGCTTGATTTCCAGAAATTAACGCAGGCGAAAAAGGTGTATTCCGACAAGGTGGATGTCTTAAGTTGTTGGCCCCCTCCATCGACAAGAGTGTCAATAGTTTCGTATTTGGGAACTCGATTTTCGAGGTGTTGGTGTATCTATCTACCTCGGATACCAACAGTGCAACATTTTTAAGCCAAACTCCATTGTGATGTCATTGCCGAATACTCGTACTCCTACGCAAAATATTGCTAAATACTCGTAGCAAATTCCACGAGAAAGCGGCAGTGTCGGCGAAACGGACTTATTATTTCATAGTGTGCTGCTTATTAAAATAATCTCTTATCTGAAAAAATAATATGCTCCGAGATATATGATTCAACATATCAGAGTTCTAAGAAAGCTGACATTGTGTTTCGTCGCAGGAATATACTACATTAATAGCTATCTCCACCCCTCTTTGACTTCATGTTCTATTATAATTATCTAGATTAAAATCGCTAGATGCACCACTTTAATACAGACCATAGTAACGTATTAAATTATAATGCAAAAAGACTTAAAGAACTACACATATTTCTAAAACGTACTCTAAATGTTTAGTGTTCTAGTGAACAGTTGGGAATGTGTTTTATCTTCCGGCAAATTCATTGAAATAACTCACATTCACACTTGTGAAAAATTTATTTCCTGTTGGAAAACAACAATGTCCAGATTAACAATCAATAGTATCAATGTCGCACTTCGTTTCCTGAAACTCCTTTTTTGAGGTTAATTCTGACAATTGCTGTCACACGATTACAAGAATTACTTTGTTGCAAGGAAACAACTTTCATCCTCACAATCTTCCGTAGAGAAAAAAAAACCAATCAATTAAAATACCAACAGTTACTTTGAGAAGGAAGTAGAGTATCCAACTCGACCACTCCAGTCTTACACTCTGTGAAGTTAGGATACAATCGCATCGTTCAAATTGTAATGAATGCAGTTCGTTTCCTGTTAAGGAAACGTGTGCTAATTGGCCAACAAGAAAGGGAAATGAGTCTCAATAACACGTAAGTTTGCGAAAGGAGTGCCGTTAGTGAAAGGGTAGGTACGGCTATCGCTAGAAGGGGCTAGCACGCTCCGATCTCTCGCTCCCTGTAGCTTTCAACCGCTGGCGTCGGGAAATACACCCGCTAACGAAGCAGCTTTTATTCCCTCTCGTAAATATGTTGAGCGTTTGGAAGCTGTCAGCTAGGGATCATGGGAACTGGTTGCTGAATCCCAAGAGAACGAAGTAAACCAGATATGCTGCTCTGACAACTCGAAAATCGTTACCTTCTTGGTAGACAGGAAAAATTAAATACTAGTTTTGTTTGTCATTAGCACGAACTGCATTTAATGTCTGCGTTGCCTTTATTTTAGGAGGGTAATATACTTTTCTGATTTTATAGCAGGTATCATTAGCATTAATTCCAATAAGATGGCACGAAATACGTTAGTCGTCAATTGCACTTTTTTTTGTGAAGAATTATACTTAGTCGTTCCGAATAATGTTCATGATTTTTCATGGTGTAAAATTCAAATTTTCATTTAGATAGTGAATTGTAACAGCTGTTTCTTTTTAGTTTTCGTGATTGCGCTTTCAAGACAATTCGAATGAATTGAATAATGAAAAATATTTGAATAATATTTTTTTGGATCATGATGAAGTCGGTTCCAGTGAATCAGTGAACTCGGTTCCAGTGAATCAGTGAACTCGGTTCCAGTGATATCATAAATTATAGAAGGCATGTCAATAAAGTTATTACTTCAGAAAGCAAAATTAGTTCATTGTAGTTTCTGTACTCAGTCATACCACTTTTTTTCACACTTTTCTGACAAAAAATTGTGAAGACAAAGCCAATTGTTCCTTCATTTACCAAAAATGTATTGATTAATTTTTTCGATCTTAGTTTACTCTCTTTTCATCAGAGACTATTTCACTCCATTGTTAGGCAAGTTAAAACAAAATGAGCTAGGTGGCAACGCAGTAAAATAGGATATCGGTTGGTTCGATGCCACGAGAGAACACCGAGTGCCTGACACTCGTTAATTGTGATTCCTCCATTTCAACCACGATTTCAAGAGTAAAACGCAACATTAAAGTTGTAAAGTTGATAGTCTAAACATCAGGTACAAATTACGTGAGTCAGTTGGAATGAAAAGTGTAGTTTACCTTAGGCTGGAAGAAATAGCTAGAACATTTTGTATTATTGCTGCAAAATTGGAGAGTTAAAGAAATTTCAGTGCGACGTATAAATCTTTCGGATCATTCACTTTGCCTGTGAATTAATTAGACCATGGCGAGCGCAGCACGCTCTAACTTACGGAATGGAACGCTCGAGAGCGTACTTGCAAGCAAAAGGAGCACCTTTTTGCTCTCTACTGCGAATAAACAGAAAACTTGCTGAAAAGACCCTACAGGATAACTGAGATATCATGGGAAAGAGAACTCATCGAAGCGGGTGAAGAGAGAACCATAAGACACCGTTTTCTGGGGGGGAGGGTTAGATATGGGATGTCTATCACGTAAGTGATCTTAAGAAAAAATAATACAATAATGTATATAATTTCGGTCGACATAATTGCTTATAATAGCGAATAGAGTGATCAAGATAATAAAAAAAGTTAAATTCGAAATAGCCCACTGATGCGTTACAGACTTTTATTGAATGAGCTATAGAAAAGATTTAGCAGTTTGAGGAAAATAGTCAATATTGACTTTACATAAATATGGTAAAATAAAACAAAAATTAGATAAATAAATCAAATGATATATTCATTCATGGAATTAATAGAGGTCTTGTGGAGAATCTGTTCGGGCGCTATATTTTTGATATGTTATCCAGGAGAGTGTATGCAAAGTGTTTATTATACTTCCAGTCTTTGCTGGTCTTTTGAGATGATTAACAATTTTATTTCTGACACTGTGGCTAATTGAAAGTGGCAATGTAAGTATAGATTTCAGACAAATCAGGTGTGGTTGTAGCCATTCTTGTAATTATTATCTTCATTAGGCCAACATAGGGCGTTCGTCTTCTGCGTTAGTGCTCATGTTTCCAACAATATTTGCCGTATTATCAACTTATTTTAAGAAAAAATATTTAAAAAAGTAAAAAAAAGCTTTGTATGTACTTATACGCCAAACAACTCATTCGTTTCGAGTTAACTCGGCTGTCGTATCAGAAGCGGCCATTAAAACCTTTAATCCAGCTGAAAATAACGTCTTTTGTATTTTCTGGCTGTTTTATGTTTCAGAATTGAGAAATAGTTTTTTTATGTTTGAAGACCGAAAAACGAATGACTTTGGATGAGGTTGGTAAACTAACCGAGTCCAAAACCATTCAATTTTGGCTCAGTTGCATACATTTATTTTTCGTGTACTCCCCTCCCAATTTTAGGTTTGAATTTTTAGAGAGGTCTCATTCAAACCATGCGATTTTATCGTATAGATGTTCTTCTACATTGTGAAATTGTTAGTACTGTTACAACTGTTAAAGCGTGTAGAATTTGCGGCTGGTTTCGGCGATTTGTTTCGTAAGTATGGAGAGCGATATTCTAGAGGTTATAATTGAGGAATCTTAAGTTGATACTGCAAGCTGACTTGCTCAAAAATTAAAGGATTCATGTGGAAGAGAGTGAACTCTTTTTAAAATGGAAAAGAGAGAAACATGTGACCGTGGTAAATGAAACAATTTTGCTGGCATATCGCTATGAAAAGCAACTTTGCCAATGTGTCAACAGCCATTTGTACATCGTCTTGTTCATTTGGCGTTGCCATGGTAATCATCCTCTATAATTCATTCTTGGCCTATCTCGCAAAAGCTCATCTTTGTGGCGTATAAATGCTCTGTCAAAAATAGCTTTTGAAGTAAGGATACGAAAAAAATATTTTGAAATCTCTATTAAATCGTTAGATTGCATTTACTGGCATTGCCCCAAATCAGGATCCAATGAGTCTAAAAGATGGACATGTTATCTTGTGACGCAAAAAATTCGTTCATTTCGACTTGTCTTTATTCGGGTTTATGCTTAGTGCAATGCCTAACAGTGTCGGTGCGTCTGCGAGTTCGCTTGCGGGGTACCTCCCAGGCGGGGCATGGCATGGCATGGCGCGGCGACTGCGTCGGCGGCATTCCTTGCGGCCCACGCGCTCGCGAGGTTTGGCAGCGCCCGTGGCGGCGGCGGCGGCGGCGGCGGCGGCGGGGTCCGTGGTTCATTAGCGCGCGCTGGCCGGCCCCGCGCCGCTCCGGCCGCCCGCCGGCCCGCTCGCCGTAATGAAGACAAAGCGCCGTGCGGTGCGGGGACAGCGGCGAGGCGAGAGGGACGCTGCAGCAGCAGCAGCAGGAGGAACGAGAGGGGGAGGAGGGACGGAGGAGGAGGAGGCGGCGGCGACGCGGCGTGTGCTAATCGACGGCCGGGCGGCGGCGTTGCGTCCGCGTTAATTGACAACGACTCTCGAGCCTCGCGCGCGGCGTGGAGCGGCAGAGCAGGCCGGGGCGGGGAGGATGCGATCCGGGGAACCCGGCGCGATGGCGAACGACGTCGCCGCGATTCACTCGCCTCGTGCCGGGACATGAATCGGGAGCTGCTGGCGCCGGGGCGGGGGACGGACACTCTCCCGTCAGGTTCTGCAGAACACCTTAATTAAATTGTCCGAAGGGCCGCCAAGACTATACTAGGCCCAGCGTTCCCAGCTGACAGAAACCCGCCGCAACCGCAATCCTGCATCGATAGATGTGGCTCAGGGCATCAGTTGATGTCACTGCAGGGCCTTTGTAGTTTCCCTATTTTCTTCGATCGAGATCAGTCGATTGCCGAAGTAGTACCTTAACAAACGGGTCACGGACCGCGCCTGTTCTTTCCTTCATCTTCTTGTACTATCCTCATCCCGTACCTACACACACTTAAATTAACAACACTTCACTACCACACATGCCGGGAGACTCATCGGGAACTTTGAGCTTGTCCCCGCTGGGGCGGTGGCACGCTGATGGGAAATACGTGGTCGGGAAAATCCTGCAGAGGACGGTAGGACGGCTCCAGATACACTATCCAGAGGGGGAAGATCCCCGCCACCTACCGAGAAAAATGCAAGCACCATACTTACGGAACTAATGATCTTATAAGTTGACGCGCCTGGAATCACTAACAATCAATCAATCGCACCCCTGCTGTGAGTAGTAGTCTTGTATGAGACAATTTCACTCAAGCGTCATGGAAGTTAATATAATTGTCGCCAGATGGCAGCGCAATGTGATGGGTTGTCCCTCGCCCCGACGCGAGCTCACCAGCGAATAGAGTTCGGTTGAGAAAACTGAGACAGACTAGCTACAGACACTTGGTACCTGTGACTGAGTTTAAGTCACCATTTCAAATGTAAAAGGCAAAATGATGTGTTGAAATGTCTACACACGGATTTCAAATCATGTGAAAAAGTGGAAATGAAGAGTGTAGTTTATATTAAGGGGGAAATTACAAGAATATTTTGCATTCTTGTTGCAAGAACAGCAAGTGAAAGAAACTTAAGTACAGCTGACGAATCGTACTTTAGAAGAAAGGACCAATATTGATTCGGAAAGAATTAATGATATTCTTACGGTCGATACTTTCGAATGAAAATCAGTATAACATTGTCCATTAATTAAACTCTTACATTACAATACGCATTCAGTTCGCTTTTAGGAAGTAAATATAGTTGTGATGAATGGAGTATTGCCATAAAAGGTTCCTTATGTAGATATACGTATTTAATAATAAGATAAATAATTATATTAAGTATTAATATTGTGTTAATTTTCATGTTAAATATGTAAAAAACAAACCGCTAAATATTATCAAGTTTTACTAATAATAGCCCAATGGACAAATACATGAACTGTCAGAATTATTATTTATACCAATCTTTTTTTAAATGTATGGTGTGGGTACGTATTGCGCTCACTCAGTAAACGCAGATAATACTTCGAGATTGTGAGGAAAGCAGAACAGATCAAATTCTAATAGCAACGTACTGGGAAATAAAATGGAAAGAAAATTCTAGTACTTTATTAAATTTGGCCCAATTACATTAAAAATAATTTTAAACGTCGTGATTTATACTAAATTGATCTTTTTCTTCATTGAAAGGATTTGATGAAAGGATTTGAAGAAAGCCGGAGCAACGCGGATATTCAGCTAGTATTATACACATTTTATTTCTACCGAATATTTGATATTCAAACAATTTCACATTTCTCTTTTTCTGGATGGAAGCTTTATTTCATAGTTTTGAAAGTCTCTTATTTACTTTTACATTGAAAGTTTTAGAACGTTTGCATCGAAATGTTTCGAGATTTATTATGAGCACACATTCACCGTATTTTTCACAAAGTAAACCAAGTCCATGTGACCAACAAAAGTGACACGAAAATATATCTGAAAACTGAGTGCAGTTCGTGTTAAATTAGCGTATACAATGTACATATGCAATGTACAGGCAGGCTAGTACTCGCTAATAGTACTGTAGTGATGACACTAAATCTCTTAAGCACTGGTTACCTAAAGAGATGAGAAGAACCACCCCTGTATTCTGTCAGGAGACCCCTAGCCTTTTAGGGATTCAATGGGCTTATATCATCGTCATCATCATCTTCAAACCAAGTCCAATGATATTTTTTTCGACCACACCACAGTTTTTTATTTGCTGCTGCGTAAGCGTAATGTAGAGCGTCTAATATTAAAGCGTCGCTCTGTCTCGGAGTTTCATCTTGAAAATATATCCCCTTCGTGGTGCGCAACGGCCACGAGATGTTCTTATCACTGCGGCAGATAGAAAAGCGGCACCTGATGTTAGGTACAAGTCTTAGTCAAGATTTCATTTCTTAAACTTCACTGGTTCTTAATATGTGTTGACTGTACAATTCCTTCTTTTGGAGAGCACGTGAAGTTAAAAGATAATGTACACCTGCACATTTCATTTCAACTACAACTCCTTCCACACTTGGCACATCAAGATAGCTCCATGTTTTCGCTAAGTTTGCTATTATGCTCAATTTGACTTACTCTATAATGAAAACGACCTAATTAATTATTAATCTCTCAGTGTTTCCAGTGCCATGAAAATGTCTTCCAAAGCCAAGTTGCAGATTATGTCGGGTTACTGAGACGAATGGGTATCATCTAAGTAAAATAAGAAAATGTTTCAAACAAACAATTTGTTCGAAATGAAGGTAAAAAAGGAAAATAAATAAAATAGCTAACAAATCAAGAAATGATTGCCACGTGCACATAAGTAAATGCCGAGATGCTACAAGATCAAGTCTGCGAAAATTGAAAGAAAGCTCAAAAACTGTTAGAGTTACAGGATTCGTGCAAATGATATTTATAGAAAAAACATTTGTTATTCAATAGACAAAACAACAACAAACAAACTAGGGCAATGACTACTCTGTTCTGAGGTAGTATGAACTTATTAAGCAAATGTAGAACAAAAACGTTTCCCTACGATAAATGAACTCTGACATTAATTAATGTAATGTACTTTTAAATAGAAAGGAAATATAAGGATAACTCGTTTTCCAGTTCTCAAATACGAAGTTCTGATTCTTGAAAATCACCTCCGATCTGTAACACCAGCAGCCAGTGGAAACCAAACAGAGCAGAGAGGTCTGAGCATATAAGAGAGGTTCCAAACGATCTCGCGAGAAGGAAACGCTACACATCTGGAAGAGCGCGTCTGAACTCTCGGCGATAATGGGACGTATACTCCGGGAGAGGGTGGGGGCGGGGTGGCGAGGGCGGGGGAAGGCTATAGTTAGCGCCGGCAGGCATGCAACGCATAGCGCCGGGGTGACATGGCGGCGGTTGGTGCGGCGTGGTGGGGCCGGGGCAGCAAACAGAAAAATAAATTAGCGAGGGAACAACGACAGGCTTGTTCTCCGTCGTGGGTAGTTTCTCGGAACAAATACCCAGATTAATCGGAGTCGGCGAGCGCCTCGCCCCGGCCGTGCCGGGCTATTTCCAGGCGCTGCGATATCAGTCAAATTAATGAGCGAAAATGCTGACGTCGCGTTTGGCGGTCGCGTTCTCTGTCGAACTTACCTGTGCTTCTGGGTGCGGGAATCGTTTCTTGTTTTATTTGAAGATTACAATTCTTTAAACATATGAACACAATGGAGGAAAATTCAAGCTCACCAGAATTAGTCTATATTAATCTCCTATTTAAAACTGAATTTTTATGTAATGCTGATCCGTTTTAGGTAATGTGTTCCGTTTCCAAATAAGTAATACTGGAAAATAATATTAGTATTTTGTTGAACTCTATATCCGAAAATTCTTTGAGATCGCCAGTGTCCTCTTTTTTGTTGAAATAAATGTTAATATAGTGTCATTGGTTTGCTCAAGAACAAAACATAGACGAGAATTGAAAACTGTAATTCACGTAGTCTTTTGTCACACAACTAATAACTTTAAGTACGAGATATTGACATTATTACCTGTATGAGAAGCGATGAAAATATTTTCTTAATATCTAGCATAATATCCATAGCGCTTACCACATTTGAGAATTATTCTAGTCATCAATATCATTTCAGTGGGTGTCCTCGAACCCAGGAGGAAGACAATTTCTTGTTGTGTATAAAATTGATATAATAGGTCAGTAAACAACTGTAATGTACAAAACTGTACTTCGAAATCGCCAAGTTTGTAAAGGAACCTTACCATAATTTTAACGTGCATCTGCAAAGATAATACAAGTATTGAGATATTATTTTCATACTATATTTTCTTAAATATTTAGTAAACTTTTATTTTCTCGTAGCAAAGGAAGAATCTTAAAGGGAATGCTGTCAACTTTTCCACCTTTCTAATGTAGAAAAATCATACTTTTGTTATCTTGAAGTAAAGTAAAAATTATGTAATAAAGGGCAAAGCATCTTGAAAGGTCAACAGTAAACTAATGCATTACAGTCTTAGATATTGATTTTACCTTTATGTTACTCTAAAAACCGTGAATACCGCATCATACACTTTGCGGAATACGTGCTCCCATGGCCCAAATTCAAAAGTACTAAATACTAAAAGTATTCAAACATAATTAGAAATATATATGATGTTTATTTGAAGTTTTAATTTTTTAAACATATGAGCACAATCTAGGAAACTTCAAGCTCACCAGAATTATTCTATATTACTCTTCTATTTAAAATTGAATTTGTAGATCATACTGAGTATTCCGTTTTCAAATAAGTAATACGCGAAAATAATATTAGTTTGTTAAACTCAGTATCGAAAAAAATCTTTAAGAAGAAAAAACAGAGAAATTGCAAAATCAGTATCGCTGAAGAGCACTTCCGAACACCTCTCTCAGTTAAGAATTCACTACGTAAATTTTTAATATTTTACTTGCTCACGAGAAGACTTAGTATTTCTCGTATAAATAAGGCATGTGGTGAACTGGTAAGAGAAAATGTCTTATCATTTTTTTCACCCGCGTTTTTATAACACTTTATATAACCTTTAACCAAAAATATAAAAAACACGTAATATATCTGAAACTTTTGATAAAATACTGTAAAAGAACTAGAAAATTCAAAACAGAACGTATAAATTACTTACTGACAATGAATTCTTTTCCTCTCTTACACACCTTTTCAAATCATTAAATTTTGGCAAATGCAATGCAAATGAAATTAATGGCAGAGGAGAATTTAAATGCAGATAAATGTCTTTATCATTAAAAATGCTGCCCAAAATCGTAATAGCGAGTAAATTTATTTCTAAAATATCATTAAAAACTTAAATATTTTTCTTCTTCACGGTAAAATATCATCGAGTAAAGAGAAGCGGTTTCAAATAGAAAAGTCTAGTAAGAAGAAAGAAGAAACTGACTGGATAGCAGCGACAAGAAAAACAAGTTTTCTCCGTGTCGCGAATCAGACACTTCACAAAACAAAACCAGGTTCTGTATAAGATACACGTCCACTTTCAGAAGAGCTGTATTTTCTTCCACGTGTCATGAAAAACTCGTCACCATCGACTTGCAGGATCCTTCGCCCATCTTAAGTGCGACGGCTGGCGCTCAACATACAGCGACCGGCTTGTGGGAGACAAGGGACAGTCCATCCCCGGCGCCTCGCAAACCGATAGAAAGCTCATCATCTGTCTTCCTGCGAAGCGGCCATGTCTTTGTCAACCAATCGGCCGGTCAATGTCTACCTGATTTAAAATCTCGATGTTTACTGCATGATGGAAAGCAGTTTCAGGACTTTCAAGGTTCAGTATTGGAGTATTTTTTTTTAATGGTGCTTGTTTTCACGAATTTATTTTAATAATACACTTATCTATACTGTGCCGGATATGCGTTTTGTAATGTTAAATTAATAACAAAAACTAAGCCAACGGTGAAAAAAAACTCTGAAAAAGACTTCACAGCCTATTCAGCAGATAATTGTGATTGAACTTCCGTTGTCCGTAGCAACTCATTTCTTAGAAGAAAGAAATATGCTCATAATATTAATATTAGTAACATTATTATATTATTATTATTATTATTATTATTATTATTATTATCATCAATGTCAAATAATACCTCTCCAAGGCACAGTTTGTATTGTTTGATGCATTAGGATACCCACCAATCTCCATAACTTTCAAAAAGATATCAAGGCCAGATCAAAACTAAAGTTCTTTGAAGGTGAGTGAGTGTCCACTTGTTTTATGAAATGTTTTCCAAAATAAAGACATACATACCAGTGCCTCATAGGAAATAAGAAATAGGCAGTTTGTCTTGTTTTTCTTCTAGCAGAATCTTAATTTTGTGTTTAAAAGACTTATCCTCTGAAGGTTCACTACGCCTAGAAAGTGTAATCTACTGCTAATGTTCCCGCTGTTCGCTACGTCGCCGATCATTTTTCGCTAAGCTAAAGAAAATCTTCCCTATACATGTCACTCTCGTATAATAAATAAGAATCCAGAAAGAGAGGGGATAGAAACACTTTTCCATTCCATCATTTTTATTAGTCCATTTCAATCCCTTTCAGGCTTAGGGTTCTCCGGGCACATGCTAGATAATCAAATACATGTGCGTTATGGTTGGTTGCAACATTACTTCTGAAATTTTAAAGTTAAAAGTTAATAGGTTTCAAGTTGTATCTAATTATTGATGCCTTCGTCTGCACTCAACTTCATAATTCAGTAAAAGTCACATACTTACAACTGTCATACATTTTTACAATCTTTAGCTACACACCGCACCACATAGTGGTATCTTGTTTTAAAAAACGTTTCTGCACTTATCCCTCATGGTCTCGAGATGCGATATATATCGTCATGTTTTTCTCCCGAATACATTCAAGTTTCTTCTTATCTGAGTAACAAATCAATAATCATGGTTAACAAGTCTTCGCGTCTGAACAAATCCCATTACACCTTCAGGGTCTGGTTTCGGTTACCCAATCACAATATGTTTTCATTGTGCGTTCGATAATGACCCTTTCATCTATACACATGCAATTGTCAACTAAAAACTTAAAACCCTACCCTACAGAATTATGTAGATATATTTTTCAGATCCTACTAAGCTCTCGGTTCTTGAATTAAAACGACACACGTTAAAGCGCAAGGTCTGACGATGCCTTTTCTATCTACCGTGTCCCACATCCTGGTCCGGTCGCTCACACTTTCTCGTCGCCCTGCACCCCCTCGACCCTCAGTCGCCCACGCACCACCATGCAATGAGGTGGCACAGGAGGCCTCCGCCCGCTTAGCGCTGGCCGTCGCCCCCGCACGCACCCGGTGTCCGAAATGAACCAAAACCGGCAAACTTTCAGTGGTTTGCGCTGGAACAGGAGGGCAGGCCTGGTATCCCCGCCCGCAGTTCTCTGGTTCGCATATCTCTCTCTCTCTATCGGGTCTCGCTGTACCCGTTTAAATGGAAAAAAACTATCCAACTCAAGGGGG
>BOPP01000001.1:23734315-23767213 GCA_017312745.1 Gryllus bimaculatus | reverse complement strand
AACGGCACTTCAGTGGTGCAGTGGAACAGGGCAGCTGGTTCCAGTTCTGTTCCGCATCGCCTGCTCCGCCACTCAACCGGAGGTCGCCTGCGTGAGGCCCCGCAACAATCCCTTTTCGCGTTCGTCGTAAGACGTCAATTTCTTTGTAGTTTTGTATACGTATTTGTTTCAATATAGTATTGCCGGTCTTCATTGGCAAGGTCATTGAAGCAACGCGCAACTAAGTGGGAACGAGGACTGGGGGTTCCATGCCCGTTCCACATTGCCTGACTTCCGACTCAGCCGGAGTCCGTCAGGCAGCTTCATTTCTTTGCTAGCCCCTCGTATATTCCCATATTTCAACAAGTGTAGGATTAGTGACAAGGGCTCGAAGCGCCATAACCAAATACACGGCGCAACAGACTTAGTCAGTCCGGTGTAAGGTATGGGTGATTTCATCATTAACTATTGCGTGGTTGACCTTCTCTTACCACCAACTGTATCCCGTACAAACATCATACTAACCCTAGTAATTAATGATTAATCATTCACCCTTCATTATCACTCTGCCATTTTTCATGCAATAAAAGTCGAAGTGAAAGGCAAAGCCAAGCATTATTGTGATAACCTGCCTAGCAGACGGAAGAATCCGAAGAGGTGAGTGTGCTTCCTACAGCCAGAAATGATTCAGCGATTGATGTTTCCGTCTCGCAAACGAATCATTTGACTCGTTAGTATAGTGAATGTTTTTATTCTCAATGGCAATGTTACTCCCCTGCGAGTTGGTAAGATCCGGCGCTGACCTTCACGTCGGCTTGCGGGGGTTTTCTCTCTCCAGGAATCTCGCACAGCGTAGCACTGCCTTAGGCTAGATAAGCTCGACCTTTCCGACTGATCTCTCGGCATGTGTGGTACTGTAGTGCACGTAAGTGTCAGAGTGTGTGTAAGGGGAAAGTATAGGACAAGGAAGTGGATGGAAAGATCGCGGGGGTTCCATGGTCCCTTACTCTTCTGGTATTCGCCTGATATCGGAGGAACAACGGGATACTACCGATCAGAGCAGCCAACATGTAGCAGTCACCTTCAGATGCGGGTTGAATCCGACCTAGCTATCTAATTAGTGTCGAAAATCCTCTATTTTAACGTACTCGAACCCTAAGGTTTGCCGACCAAAGTCGCTGCAGAGACTTATTTATCGCATGAGCGGAACTTCTAGATTTGACTTTTGAATGTGTAGCAAAGTGCAAACTAGCAATCTTGCAATCCATCCTAATGAGATCGGCAGTGCGGCCCTGACAAATGCACATCGTAGAGAGGAAAAGTTAGTAACGCATTGGTTAATGGTTCTAGGAAAACTAAAATATCTACATTTAATTAATCCATTCAACTGGTCATTAAAGTGGCTTATTATTTTTATTCTGAGGTGACCTGTAGCGTAACGGTATGTGTGCTAGATCAGGAGAACGTTATGCTCCGTGATTACAGACGTTTGAGGCAGGGAGTCTGAGTCAAATGCGGCTTCTTAAGTACCAGCTCCAGCTTGCTAGTCTTCCAAACCGCAGTCACTGCCGCAAAATTCGTGCTACTGCAAAAAACGCGCTACAAAATTCTAATTTCGAGCTATCTAGTCCCAATAATACTAATTTAGCGTATCATTTCATCATCAGGATATTTAAATACAGTTTTTGTATATAAATACAGTGGTTAGATTGAAGAGCTGGCCTTACCTCCCTGAATCTCCCCAGAAATAAAGACATTATTATTATTATTATTATTATTATTATTATTATTATTATTATTATTATATATTTGCGACATTCACCACTACTTCAGAAGTATTGCTACTTTACAAAGGAAATAAATGTTCCGGTTTGGGGCATAAATCATGGCAACTATTTTTGTGAGATTACGACCACGGGCGAAAATGTGAAATATGTAATGAAAGAATAGGTATAAACCAAATGCATGGACACTTCACTATACACGTAAATTGTGTTTTTCGTATTTATTAAGGTATTGGAAATGACAGAACTGGTTTCATGATCCAAAGCATTATTGCATAAACGAGTTCACAACATTCCAAACGCATTACATTTCCGTTCTAAAGGCCCGATTACCGCACGTGCCCTATTAGTCCGCACACTCACAGGTAGTCCCGTGCGTTGCTGATCACCGGTTGCTGCCACACATCCTCGCAGAAACTCTCCTACGCATCTCACGACTGTCCGGTATCGAAGGGCAGTATTCCCGAGAGCTTCCTCCCACGTTCCCTGTGACATTCTCCGGGATTTCTGATAGGGTGAAGGGCTGTCTTGCAGTATGAGCTCTGCTCGAAACATATTACATTCATCTCGCTCGGTGGTAGACAGACAACCCATTTCACGTCGCTGTCTGTGTTACTAGAGACACTCACAGAAATATCTGTTGATGCGAATACGCCCTACTGCCACATTTCTTTCACGCAAGAAATGAAAATGTGAGATCCGATAACATTTCTTTAAACAAAATATCAGGTTGTGATGGCGCAAGAACAGGAAGATACTGAATATATGACTAGGAATATGAAAGAAGATTATGAGGAATTGGGACTAAGCCGCAACCTAGAAAAACAGTGTACTGGTTTCTAGGCAGTACACGTGACGTATTGACTATGGAAACGGAAGAAATAGTAAGAATAACAGAGAACATAAAGTACTTGGGAACAACAATAGGGAAACTGGGTTTTTATGGAAAGGAATGTGAAAGCCAACTCATCAAAGGAAGAAACAAATTCAGAAGCCCTGAATCCACTGATCTGGAATTCAAATATTAATAATAAAATGAAAATTAAAATAAATAAATGTATGGTTGAAAGTGTTACTCTGTATGGAGCAGAAATTTGGTAGTTTCCAGAACAACAGAAAAGAAAATTGAGAACCTTGGTAATGGATTTCCTCAGAAGAGCTGCAGTAATATCTAGAAGGGACAGAATTAGAAAGTTGAGTAAATAATGAATCTGCAACATGATATTATGGAGGAAATTGAAAAGAAACAAGTCATTTGGTTTGTACATATACAGCGAATGGCCGGGAGAAGACTTCCCAGAAGATCCTTAGAATGGAAACCAAGTGAAAGGGGAAAGCGACGCAGACTAAGACAAGGATGAATCAACCAGATCAGAAAGATAATTGAGAAGTGGAAATTACCTTCTGATTCCTGAAGGAACAGAGAATACTGGAAAATAATATAAGGCACCGGAAGACCGAAGTAGCGGTTAAGAAAACGGCAAGAAAAAGAAGAAAAAAAATAGTTGCCATGGCTCCTCCCCCAACCCTCTGGTATGGTATTGTAACTAACGTTTTTTCTGTGTTTCAGTTGAATTCATTGGAAATAATGATAATTCAACAAACACGCACGCACCCCGCCCCTCACACACACACTCGTACATAGGGCAGGGAATGGTGTGGGAAAGAATTGGATTCGTATTATATGATTGGAATAGGCCTCATCAAGTCACAACAATCAAGCAAACAACTATATTCAAGGTGGGATTCGAACCCGCAGACCTCGCAACTGCTGCAGGCACAGGAAGCTCAGGTGATCAATTGAAATCACTATAGCGCCTCTGACCAGGCTTCGAGTCCCGATAGTGTAAACATGTGCGACACTAGCTAGACAGCTTGGTCGAATTCAGCCGCTGTGAGGGAGAGAATTGTAGCAGCCGGCTGCTCTAATCGGTAGTCTTCCGTGGTTTCTCCGATCAAATCCAGGCGAATGCAGTTGTAGAAGTAGCCTCACAAACGAGTCACGGACAACACGCGATTTTTCCTTCCTCTCCCTTGCCCTACCCTTACCTCTTTCTCACCACACCTACATGCACTTCACTACCACAGAGGGTGGGAGACCAGTGGGGTGCTTAGAGCTTGTGCGGGCTGGGGCGGTGACACGCTGGTGGGAGATTCCCGGTTGGGGAAACCCCTGCAAGCCAACGTAGATCGGCGCCGGATCTTGCCATCTTGCGCGGGAAGATCACCGCCACCTCCCGCGATAAAATCGAACTAAACTTCCGGAACTAATGACCTTAGTAGCTGAAGGGCTCGGAATCAGTAAACAATCAAATCAAATCGACTCGCTACTGCCGGTGTAACCATACTACTCTCCGGGACCCAGTTAGTTACAGCTACATTTATTTTAATAAATTATAATTCTGTGTTTTTCTCTCTCACCGCCCATAAACGTCACTTAATAACTTTCGGCCGTGTAGAGGTCGCAGACCAATAAAACGTAGCTTTTTGCCCGTGCACGCCTTTTGGCACGTTTGCGCCCAGTGCGCGTGGCTGCCGCCGCGCCGCTCTGCCGATGATGTATCTCGCCCTCGCGCGCGCGTGTTTATGATAACATTAAACACGGCCGCGGCCGCGACGTATAAGGCGCGAGGCGAGAGGTCGCGCGCCCTCCCACTTTTCGCCCCGCCGCCGGCCTCTACCGCCGCCACTGCCGACGCCGCCACCCACTTTTTGCCGGGAAATCGGCGAAAGGCGTTGTCCGCGTCGGCGGAGAACGAGACGGCGGAGGCGGTGTGGATTAGGGGATGGTGGCAGGCGCGTGGCAGGGCGGGCGTGGGTGGATTGGGCGGTTTGGGTGGCAGGGGCGGGGAGGGGCGCGCGCAGAGGCAGGGGAGGCGGGGCGGGCAGGCGAGAGACGCGTTGGCGACGGCGGATATGGAGGAGGCAGAGGCAAGGCGGCGGCAAGGGCGGAGGCAGAGACGGGTGACGGAGAGAGATTGACGCGAACGAAGATGGAGATTGCAAGACTGAGCATTGAGACTGAGATTGACACTGAGATTGAGACTGAGATTGAGACTGAGGTTGAGACTGAGATTGAGACTGAGCGTGAGACTGAGATTTGAGACTGAGATTGAGACTGAGATTGAGACTGAGATTGAGACTGAGATTGAGACTGAGATTGAGACTGAGATGAGACTGAGATTGAGACTGGGATTGAGACTGAGATTGCAGACTCAGATTGAGACTGAGATTGAGACTGAGATTAGAGGGGGGACTTTTTTTTGGAAGGGAAATTAGACTGAGGAATTGAGATGAAGATTGAGACTGCAGATTGAGACTGAGATTGAGACTGAGATGAGACTGAGATTGAGGACTGGAAATTGACCACTTGAGTTTGAGACTGAGTTTGAGACTGAGTGTTGACACTGAGTTGAGACGGAGGGCAGCGGAGCGCGCAGGTGGAGGTGGAGGCGGAGGCAAGGCGGAGGCGAAGGCGAAGCCGAAGCCGTGAAAAGCACAGGCCAAGGCAGGGATGGGGGCGGGGGCGGGTGGGGGCCAGACCGGGGTAAGGGCGGGGGCGTGATGGGTGGCAATGGCGTTGAGCACGGCGGAAGAGGTGATCAGTTGCTCACGGCCATTCGTGAAGAAGTAGTTAGAGATCTGGCAGGCCTGCCCTGAACAGTCACGAAAATACACTGGGCGATAGGTTTACGAACATATTTTTGTCAGAGCCTATTTTCGCCACCCGAAACCATAATCTAACATGGAATTACCATATTTTTGTAGGAAAAATTAATTATTTATAATGCCAGAAAATAAAACATATGTAAGTTCTTACTTTTTTCCTAGGGCCTGTAATACATTGTATCTTGTATTTATTTTCATTAGTCATGTATTTTTAATTTAAGGTCCGTGGAATAATCTATCAAAATGTTAATTGAGTTTCTCTATTCAGAATTTTCTTTCATACACCATTGGTGAGGTTTGTTGGTCAAAAATATTTTGAAAGGTTTTCAGTGTTTTTCTCGTTGCGAATTGTTTGTTAACCGATTACCCACTGTACCAGAAACAGAATTTCCAATCATCCATTCATCTGAAATTACGATTGGCCTTCATTTTTATCCATTTCTTACTATTGTGCTTCATGTCTGATTTTATTTTGTTTTTTGTGTAAGTGGCACTACCCATTCTTTAACATTATTTTCACTAAGATATTTTGGTGTTATATATTATATACGTATAGTAATCCTTTGTTTTGGTGTTGGATATGTTTTTCTGAGGGTGATGATGGGAGTCCCTAGAAGCGCCAAATTAGAAATTCTGAACAAAAAAGAAAGTTTGAAAGAAAAGAACCCATGTTATGGGTAGGCCATTTCATTTCAGAGTCAAGGCGTTTACAGAGTTCGAGAAGTAAACGAAAGAATGATTTTCTGTTACAAGCACGTGATGAATTAATTTCCTTAACAATTCGACAGTAGCAGCAAATTTAACCGGACACTAATAATAGATTGGTTAATTTTGGAAGCACTGACAAATTACAATTGATGTGGAAGAGTTTCAATACTGTTAAATAGTTTCCTTTACGTGTGTTTTATCTAAAGTGTTTTCTTGTTTTTTTTCGATACTCTTTTCAGAATTATATGTTTCAGGATTTTTATTTTCTTCAATACCATGGTTAGTGTCTAAACTATTTAGATTTGAGACTTCTTACTAATCAGATTCAATTTTCTCAGAAAGTATTTTCGTAGCGAGATAGCTCAGAGATAGAGGCAATAAAACCAGAAGAGAATTTGGCCTTGATGTAAATGGTACAGGTACAGTTCGACAAGGAAATGTCTCTAACGGTGCTGAGACGGATGTGTGAACAACTGGAGGAATCGACCTTCATGTTGATTACCTCTCCTGTTGATAATGATGCCAGTAACAGTATTGGCTTTGAAGATGGTGACAAGAATATTTGAAACTCTAACGATACGACTCGTTTACGTCGATGTATTAGGATTGCTTTGAGATGAACCTTCTGTCTACGCCTGCAGATGTCAATTTCGCTTTGTCTTCAAGATTGAATATTATGATTAGAGTACAAAATATTTGTCAAGAATGATCATGAAAATGTCGACGATGAAACCTATTTTTTTAAAGAACAATATTATGATTAAGAATAGTGGGAATGATTTTGTTGAGAATAATGATGATTAGTCTGACAGTGATGAGAATAATAATGATTATGGTGGAAATGACAATGGTAGAAATGATAGGAATGAAATGACTATTATAGGAATAGCAGCGAAGGTGAAAACAATGGAGATAATAACGATTTCATGTGTAAAGACGAGAACGACAATGGTGAACACGGCAACATGGGGTACGACAACGCCGACTACTGAATCGCCGTTGCGAAGTTGGAATTACGATGATCGAAACGTCGACGGCGCGAACGACGTGTATGGGCCGACTGACGTCACCACCTCAGCGACGGCGCCCTCAGGAAAGGCGAGGGCGGGGGCGGCCGCGGGAAAGACGCAGCTGGCGGCGGCGCGCCACTCCCGTACATCACGGGCGACGTGAGCGCGCGCGGCGGCGTGGTGCAACGCGACCCCAAGTGCGAGCGGCCGGGCGTCGTGCGGTGGCGGGTGGCAAAGAAGGAAATGAAGAAACGCCCGGCGGGAAGGCGGCGCGGGTGGAGGCGCGAAACCCTTCTCCTTTCTCTCCGCCGTCGTTGACCTCATTCTGCGATAGCTCGGCGGCAACAGCATTGCCTCTGCAACGTCGTTGAACGGGAGGTCGTATTTTTCGAATCCGGACGATAATGGTTTTTTGACACAGCTACTTAGCTGGGGCGAATTTAGCCGCAGTCTGAAGGATAATTCTAGCGGCCGGCTGCTCTGATCGGCAGTGTTCTGGGATTTATATCGCTCTGTACACAGTGATCTTTCTAGTTGACGCGCCCGCACAAGTCGGCACGCGCTCTGTATTAAAGAACACGAAGCTACAAGAGGCTAGTCGCTTCAACAAGCAGCGAGCTACGGGAACGAGTCAAGGGGAGCCTAGGCTACGGGTATAACGGGCGGTTCTGCACACCGCCAAGCAGAAGAGAAGGAGCCGAGCTACGACTTTGTGTGTTTGGGATAGTGACAGTTACGCTGACCGCGCTTACGTTCTGTGTTCATTGTTGGAAATACTACGAGTTTGCAACGGTTGGCATAGACACTACGATAGGTATAGTATAGATAGGTAAAGATAGCTACAGGTGGCACGAAACTCGGCGACGAACTAGGTACAATTTTACGGCAATTGGAACTGCGACATTTTTTTGTTGTATTCTCGAGAAGAGATAGTATTGTAAGTTGTCAAATTGAATACACTATTTTACATTTAAATCTCTGCCTCGACCTCATTTCATACATTTCAAATACATATTAATACAAGGCAAATACCGGATCAGTGTCCTATCAGACGGGACATGAAGAATCCTTCCTTCCTCATCCTGGCCCCCACTTCTCTCCTTACACTCTCTCTCACACATACACACTCACATGTACTGCACTACAACACTAGTCGGGAGACCAGCCGGAAGCTTTGAGCTTTTCCCGACTGCAGCGGCGCCCCAACACTGGGAAGATTCATAGAGAGAAGGATATCTCGCAAGCCGATGTGTGGGACGATGCATGTGGGGGGAGGAACACCGAGACCTCAGAGGATAAATACATGGGCTAACCTTATGGAACTAATGCACTAATTAATTTACATGATGGGAAACTAACTCACCAGCTCGCCCACTCGTTCACTCACTGTTTCCACGCCTTCATTCGTCTAAGCTCAACAATTGCATTTTTCAGCTTAAAAGAATGCGGAGCTAGTATGGGTAGCGTGTGTCTCACAACTGAAAATGAAATGAATCAGGCTGTCAACTAACATCTAAATCCTTTTAACGTCACATTTATTTAATATGTGTACCTTAAGGTTTCTTTAACTTGATGAATCAACTTAATATTTCAAATAAATTGTTTACTTCTTATTTCAATGCTATATAATGGAAAGAAAAATTGCGAGATTGACCTTGCGGGAAGTGCTAGTGTTACGCAATTATTAACACTGATGTATATAATCGTCACGCGCCACATAACCACTGGTGTAAATAATTCTGAAAACAAAAATCAAAGTCTGGAGAGGTAAATGATTTATATTTCAACAGTGACCATTCTTTTAAAAACCGTATTTTTAGTGGGTAGTGTGAGGTTTTCCTGGGTTATTAAAAATTAAGAGTTGAGAGGCTGGTCGATTATACAAATACGCCTAGTGTGCTGCACGGAAATTGTAGATAGAACATTATAAAAAATACTTATCAAAATATTTCTAATATGAAAATATCCTGAATTATAATTATTGTTTATTGAGTCATTCATTAACCACTTTAACTTCTTTGTGTTGTAGAAACGGCAATTGCCATTGTTCTAATAAGAAAGCGACTTCGTATTCCTTCAACACAGAGGTGTCATTCATGTCAAAAGCATGTCAATAACGGCGAATGTTTTGACAATATTATATTTTATTAATGTTACAAAAAATAGTTTAATACAACATGCAATATAAATGTACATATTATATACCAAAATTCGAATTAAATACGATAATGGCACTCCCCTCAATAATGTACTTTTCGAATTTCAGGAAAGGTCTGAAGAGGTCAACTTGTGTATTGACGAATCATTAGCTGTGGGAGAAATAAAACTATTGAATAAGCAGAAGTAATCTTTGATTAATTGAAAAATAAAGTCATTCACTCACAAAAATATTAACTCTTACTGAAATATGATCATTTTCAGGATGTAAATCATTTTTTGCGTGTTCCATCTTCACGTGGTTGTTTTTTCAATCTCTTCTTCTGCCTTCGCGTGTTTCCCTGACAATTCTCGTGATTTTATTAACACATAAAGCATTATCTGTGTGATTCCACCCTCAGGCATTCTTTCGATGTGTTTTGTTATTCACTTCTCTCTTCTGTTATTTTTTCATTAAGTTTGAAGCCACCATATTCTATTCATCTACACACTTCCCTTGTGATCTGTTTAGTTACAGTCTGCTACCCATCGTAGGAGCCTAATTTCTGTCGATTGTTTTATTGTGCTTTATTGATAGAATCAAATCTTCACTTTCATATAACAAATACATTGAAACATCTATGGTTTCATAAAATGTATTCTTTGTTTCAGGTCTAGCATTTTTAAAATACATTTTCATTATGCGCAAAAGATATCGTTGCTTTTGAAGTTCGTTTTCAACATCGTGATTTATATATGTGATAATATAGGCCAGATACTAAACTTTGTTAACAAGTTTAATCACATTACTGTTGATTATTGTTTTAATTTAATTTGTTTGTTGCCATTGTAATACGAATAAATAATCGTAAAATCTAAAATAAAATTATCGATCTGCGACTTCTTGCTTTGCTTTGCTGTACATAGACTGCCTGATCGTAGATTTAAATTCAGGGTCGGATTGTGAAAGGATTTTCGACACTACATTCATAACGAAGTCGAATTCAGCCGCTGTACGGCTAATAATTCTAGCAACCGGTTGCTCTGATCGGTAGTTTTCCGTGGTTTCTCTAATCAGGATTATGTCGGTATGCCGAAGAATTACCGTAACAAAAGGGCCTCGGAAACCGTGCGACCTTCCCTTCCTTTCCCTTCTACTCTCACCTATTACTTATATATGCACACACGCGCACACACACACACACTTGCATTCACTACACTATCCCACACGACGTGAGACCAATCGGTAGCTTAGAGCTTGTCCCGTCTGGGCGGTGCCCCGTATGGGGGACGACTCCTGGTTATGCCAAACCTCGCAAGCCGACATTTCGCCATCCAGCGGAGGAAGACCGCCGCTCCTCCGGCGACAAGAATAGCACTACATTTACGGGACTAATGACCTTAACATTTGACGCGCCCGGAAACACAAACCAATCAATGAACCTAGCCCATCGCCGCCCATCGCATAGAAAGGAAAATGCCCGTCGCCGGCCACACGCAGCCCCGGTTCGCAACTTTGTGTCCCCCTGCCGTATCTGCTGTGAGTTTTGTTCGTCTGCCGTCACACGCCAGCGTCGACGTCAGCGAACGCGACCATCTGCGCGGGCAGGTCAAGATACTAACGTCTGCCCAGCGCCGTGCACTTAAAGGTCTTAATTCCGCCGGGAGAAGATGGCGGCGGGGGCGGCGCGGAGTAGACGCGTGACAACGACAAATTGGGGCGACGCTCCGTGGCGGGGGCAGCGTCGTGGGGGCGGAACGGGCGCGGCAACTGCGGGGCACGCTTGTTAGACAGACACAAAAAAAGGGACAAAATTAATCTGTCCAAAACTGACCTATTCACATTATTCGAATACGTATGAAATGACAAATCCCTAGGGCTATATGTTACTTTCTATCGTTTGATGTTCTTTGTATTTATTGCGAACATAGACACGAAATTATTTGGTATTTTTAAATACTTTGTCGTTTATTAGCGTAGTGAATTTTGGAATTCACATTCGTGTTATTGTTATAACATTGATATGTCTGTCGTTGCATCCCTTTCCCCTCTAACAATATGTTCCTTCGAAATCTTATTTACAAATGTTTTATACTTGTAAAAAATTTCATTCTTGACAACACAGTCCTGCATTGAGTAACATTACACTTAACCTATTTTGTTAAAAACTACCTAAATGTGTAAATATCGTGACTCATGTTCAATGCAGTATTAAGGGAGAAAGTAAAAGAAAGTACTTAGTGAATATTTTATTGTAGTCACTTAGCATGTAACTTTGAGTTAACTTTCAATGTAGACCCCTACATGTCAATGACAATGAAGAAATAATTTTATGTAAACCTTATCTCGTTTTAGGGAATTTTTCGACAACTGTCTGTAAGTGATCCGAGAAAATCGCGTAAATGACTACTCAGAATAACCTTCATCTAGAAGTCTCTGCCAGGTAGTCTCTACACGCTTTCGACTTAGCTTTGTAGAGTTCAAAATCTACCATGGTGTCCACCACTTGAATATACCAGTTTTCGAAGGTACACCTACGAAACCTTAAGAAGAAAATCTGGAAGGACACACAAATGAAATTTTACGTGATGATGGCGGTTTCTGTACTTGAATGTGGTTGCGAAAATCAGAGCTTGAATTGCTTGGACGGAAATAAATTGAGACTTCTGAAATAAGATCCCAACTTCTGTTGCAGAATATACGCTTCTAGACATAATAAAAGCGAAGTTATCAGAAATTAATTAAAATTTGTAACCTCAATATGAGAATTCAAGAGCGAAAAGAGGAAGGGCTCAATCAATGGCCCAATGGCTCAATGGCTGAGTGACTACCAAGAGACTTCCAAATATGCTCCTCCACTACGCTCCCGAAGAACTCGGTATCCAAGTAGTCCAAGAAGTCCTCGGTACCCAGAAGGAGATGAAGAGGCGACATTTTTGCTGACGGATATGGACAATCGGTCTAGTCGATGATTATGATTGTGATGAGCAAGGAAATTGATTTTATTAACGATAGACTGATGATTAGCTCTCCAGGCCTTGATGAACTGGGACTTAATGAGCGGCAATAAGAATGCACAGAATACATTTGTTAAGTGCAGAGCTTGTAGTAGTTGACAAGTCAACCACGTTCTTCTACTTCTCCTTCTCCTCAATGTTGGTGTCTAGGGCTTAAATGGCTCAAGGCATCAATTGATGTCGCTGCAGTGCTTCTGACTGAGAGGACCTAGGGTTCGAGTCCCGACGGTAGCAGCATTTTCGACACAGCCGCTCTGGGGGAAAAATCCTATCGGCAGGCTGATCTGATTGGTAGGTTCCCGTTGTTTATCCTGTCAACATTCGTCGAATGCCGGGGCAGTGTCCTAACAAACGGTGCACGGACCGCGCGCGATCTTTCCTTTCTCTTTCTTGCCTGATCTTTACACCTTATTTGCACTCACTTACACGCACTTCACTACCACACAGGACCAGTCAGAACCATAGAGCTTATTTAGCCTGGGGGGATGCCCCGCTCGTGGGAGATACCTGATTGGGGGAAAACTCCGCAAGCCGACAGGTAGGTCGTCGCCGGATCCCGCCATCAAGTGAGATATCACCTCCACCTGTCTTCTCCTTGCAGGACTAATGATCTCAGCAGCAGACTCGCATAGAATCACTAATCAATCAACTGGGATTATATTACTTTCTACTTCTCCTACTCCTCAATCTCGGTGTCCCAGCTACGAGTAAAATTAGTGTAGATAGAGGGCAGCTTAAAGCATTACAGCATTACAACACGAAACCATTTAAACCATAAATTGTTATGCAGGTGCCGTAATGAAGTAATTGACACACAACGGCGATTCGCTGTGCATAGTTTATATTTTTAACCGATATTTTTGTCCCCTCTTATCTGATAATGTGTAATACTGCGGGATGGCAGTGTTGCGAATTGGGTTGCGGGACGGGAAAGGTAGTGGTGAGTTGGGGAGGGGCGGGGCGGGAGGGACAGGGGCAGCGGGGATGACGGCGCGAGGTCGGCACGCGGCCATTGTGCCTGCGCGGCGGCTGTGTCGTTCATCATGATTGGCATCGGCCGAGGTGGGGCGGCCACGACCCTCCGGCCTGGGCCAGTTTGATGCCAGTCTCCCGTACCTTACGCGCTGGGTGACAAGCAGATCCATACCCGCTGCCTAGCCTTGCAGAAGTGCTATTTGTTCCTGGCATTCCTCGTCGGTAGGAAATGAGGAAATCGTTAAGTGGTGATGACACAGAAACTCGACGCCACTGCTTCAGTTCGTAGACTTCTTGTAATAACAAGGATTAGGCTTCAACGTGAAGCGGTGTTCATTTGTTTGGCGTGTCTATTGAAATGAATTGAATTGAATTAATGCCTTATTTTACGTGGCGAGACTCAGGCTATTAGGCCTGCTCTTCCGTCTGACCACGCTATGTCTCTTCTTCTTCGTGGGATATATTAAAGAGCTAATGCCGACAATCTCTTATTTGGCATCCTATCCAAATGTTCGTACCATTTCCTCTTCTTTTTGTGTATTTTATATAGCACAGGCTTGACAATTAATTCTTTCATTTTATCCACATTTCTCTTTTTATCTAGAAGAAAGCACCATAGAGTACTTCGTAAATATTCATTTCTGCCGCCTGAATTCTACTTTTATCTCTTTCCAAGATTTCTTTTGATTCAATTATATACATAATAATAATAGTAATAATAATAATAATAATAATAATAATAATAATAATAATAATAATAATAATAATAATAATAATGCCTTTATTAATGGCGAGGCGATTAATACATATGTACAGTCCCCACAATAACATTAAAGAGGCTCCAAGACAAGGCTTTCATACTGGACTGGTCCATGAGGTAGAGGGAAGTGGAACGATCTGCAGATGTGCAGACTAGATTAGATTAGATTAAATTTATTAATAATTCTGCAATTAAGTATGAGAACTTGGTGGCAGAATACACTAACTTAACATTACAGAACTTAACAACTATACAAACTCTACAAAACGTTACAAATCTCATGAACATTTCAAGCGTTCACCTTTCATAAAACTCCACTTCACCAACACTTCACCGCGCTGCGGAGATACAGCGAGCTGTAATGTCTTTCTTACTCACTCGTTTCTCTCAGTTGCACGTCACTGCACTTCACGCCACTGCACTGCACTGCACATAATAATAATAATAATAATAATAATAACATTAATAATAATAACAACAATAATAATACTTAATATTACAAAGAAGACATAGGTAATTGCACTGAAATTTATTAAATATATTTATAACATATCTCACCTCAAGAACTAATTTATTTTAAATTTGCTCAGGCTTTAATGGAAAGGGATCGAAGATTGAGGAAAGGGATCGAAGATTGAGATAACTAGAGATAATGATGCCAAGACCGGAGTCCCCCCCCCTCTCCCGAACCAAGGCGACTAGTTTATCGGAGTCGAAGAATAGTTCGAGACGGACTTACACTCATTGAATACCACCTGTACTTGTTGACAACCTAATGACATGCGAGTAGACACCGCCAGAAACAATGTGCTGCTCCCGTTACTTTTCGTATAGGGATTAGCCCAAAGGCTAAGACAAGGAAACCCCTGACAGAAAACCATTGCAGAGAAGATTCTGAAAGGCGTAGAAGCCCTCTAGAGGAGTACACGCAACACAAAATGTTGCTTCTTCAGATAGGGGGTTGGAGCGGAAAGGGTTAGTTTCAGCACATTGTGAAAAAGAAACATAATTACTTTCAATAACCACACAAACGGACTCGGAAGCGGAAGTACGTCGACTGGAGCAAAGAAAACTTCAATTCATATATCATTGTACACTGGTTTTCCGCTTGCATTAAGTTTCAGCCGAGTTAAAAAGAGTAATTATGACGGTAAAAAGCTTATAGTGATAAGATCATACATGTCTCTTCGCCAGAAGATTATATGCGTAACACATGTACATAATAAAATTGCAAAACAGCCACTAATAGCATACATTCTTTGTAGAGGCAGCAATGAATTATTTTGATTTTAATTCTTCAGTTGTCAAACCAAATATTGCTTAACCATATGAATTTTAATATAATTAGAAACAACTCGTTAACTTTATTGATGTTTTCCTCATTTTGTCCTCGTTCTTGTTCACAATTACAAAATATCTGCCCTCTTTCTCAGAAAATCGCTTTCATTATAAGAAATAAGCAGTGAAGTAGGTTGATGATCTCGCAGACGAAGAGAAACTGCTTTGCAGAAGTTCGCGTGAGCTGACATTTTGCTCGCCGAAACCGAGACAGAGCATAGTGGAAATTACTCAAGCGCTTCCTTTTCCAACGCCAGATATGCAAATTATCTGCATGAACGTGTTCGTACCATGCAAGCAGGGTCGTCAGTCGATACTTGGTTGTTGAAACTGTTCAATTATAGTGATTTACATATGTTTGTATGCCTTACGACACGTTCATGTGTTGAAGGAGTTAGATAGGTTTTCGAAAAGCACAATGACAAGTTGCGTTTCTCTTCCTTACCTCTTTCATACGAATAACTCGTGACAACAGATACAATTTTTGTTATTGGTAACAATTAGAGCATCATTGCTCTATTTAGCATGTTTGTTCTCGTAGTCTTTATTTGTTGTGTCCAAGTAGAACTGAATGGAGAAAATCAATGCTAACGGGAACTGTAAATGTTACATTCACACATACAAACGAGCTTCGCATGTAGGACAAAGTTTTCTTGCAGATTCCAGTCATTGTCGTATGAGAACTATTTGATATGAATATTAAAAATCGTTTAAAATATAAGCTTCATGTACATCTGTATGTCTGCAGTATATAACTTCCTCTAATACTTGATGTAGTCAGAATTCACGTTTTGTACATACTTGGTGTAGTCAGAATTCACCAATAAATTGGTCTGTCAGACTGTATCTGTTCGCCTCTACCACGCTAGTGCCTAAGCCGCTAAAAGATTATCTCCAAAATTGTTATTCGATGTTCTACCAGGCAGAACTTGGAGCCTTGCGAATTTAAAACTTATTTTTGATTTTGGTGGATACTTTACATAGAGCCTTAACATTTTCGAAATTTTCTCGCAAATAGCTCCAATAAGTTTTGATTTTTCTTCGGATAGTGAAAAACACGTTTAAAAGTTCTGTGGATATCATTTTCCTTACACTGTGTTAATTTTCTAAAATTGCGGTTTTAAAGTGAATCCGAAGTCTTTTGCAATATTGAAAATATTCGAATTCGTTTTATTCCAATATATATAATCCAAAGCTTCTCCAAATTTTTGTTTCCATTTTCCCTCGGATAGAGCAAAGAACTCTTAAAAAAATTGGCGCATGTCTCATTTTCGTTTCTCTCTCTGATTTTTTTAATAAATTGCACGAGTTACAAATAATGTGAGAAAATATGTAATGTAGCTCCACTAGCTGGCACGTTTCTTCCACCACAAATAATGTACAAGTATTTATATATGTAATTCCTTCCCTAACATTTAATTCTACTTCTTACATTTAAATCTATTTGCGTACATTAGATTCAAGACTTTACCACACATTTAGATATTCAATACTATTTGGCAGAATATGCAATACATTTCCGAGAAATCAATTTCTTATTTATTTTTACACTTGCTGAAAGTCAAGCAGCTGAATCGCAATATTTTCCACTTGCCTTTCGACTCAGAACGTCCTCTGCAACGTCCACCTCCACACCTGTACACGATGATCGACGTATTCGCAAACAGTGCCCGCAAACAAAAGTAGAATTAGCGGAGGTGGAGGCGGAGGCGATGGCGACGGCGGAGGCGGTGGTGGAGGCGGCGGAGGCGGAGAGAGGCGGTGTGGAAAGGCGGCGTGGCGGGAGGCGCCGGCGGAGGCGAGAGGGAAGAGCGAGGCGGTGGTGGAGGCGGGCGGCGGAGCGGGCGGAGAAGGCGGTGGTGACGGTGGCGGAGGCGGGGAGGCGGCGGTGGTGGAGGCGGCGACGGCGGAGGCGGAAGCAAAAAAGGCGACGCGGATGCGGTGGCGGAGGCGTGGGCGGTGGCGGAGGCGGAGGCAAAGGCAAAGGCGACGGCGGAGGCGGAGGCGGAGGCGGACGCGGACGCGGAGGAGGCCTACCTTCTACGCGTTCACAACAGCTGCTCGTCACCGCTGTGCGAAACTACAAGCGCTTTCCGTGTGGTCGCTCTGCGCGCCTTCTCAATATGTGCGAGCCCATAATATTTGAACTGGGCAGGCGCAGCGGGAAGAAGTCACGGGCGACGCGAAGTGATGGCTGTTTCACTTCGCGCCCGAGTGCCACTGCTATGTGACGCCTCCGCTTGTATGCAGCGCGCTGAGGTGTGCCCCGGGCTTAGTCAATGACTGGCCGAAAATAACGCGTCAAGCCCTTGACAGGGCGAGTCACGCTTATCGGTTGCGACTTCGCTTCTGAACGGGCGCGGAAGTGTGAAGCGTTTGTGGAAGTCTCTGGTTCATTAGCGCTGGTTTCACCAACGTTGGGGTTACATTGTCGAGGGGAAGAGTGTGCTGAAGGGTTCAACAGAATATATTCGCGCAAGAGAATTTTATGTTTTAAGGGAGTAAAATTATATTTTATTCGTGCTTGAAAAGACTTAATTCTCTTACACACTGATGTGAGCTAATAAAATTAATTTGGATTATTTCCGTTATTTGTGTACCATCTCCCCCGTGAGTCGTTTCTTTTGATTTGTATGTCTTTTTATCGTTGTTTTCTAGTCCTGTAGAATTTATAAAATTCTTGAATAGTTGTAATTTGACATTCAGAGTCCACAGATCAATTTCCTCAGTCTCTGAGACATGACCTCAAAATTAATAAACAGGCGAAGTTTCTTCAAGAAAAACGGAATATTCCGTGATCCAAGGAAATGTGTTAATGGTCATGTCATGAGAATTATTTATAACACGAGGAAACGAGATTTCTCTGCAAAACAATGTCATGAATACAAATCTATACATGTTGATAATTTTTTCTTGTTTTCGAGAAAGATTGCTATTTATTTACTGCTGGTCAAGATATTTAACAATTTTCTTGGGAAGGAAACAATTAGAAATAATGTTCAATACAGTTGTAAATTTTGAATTTCATACTCTATGAAAATTGGTCCCGAAATAAACAGGAAATTATTTTCAAGAAGGCAATATAATGAAGGATGAGTTCTTCCCTAACAGTGGGTTTTTGGACACGTTTGCATGGAACCTGATGAGTGTTTTTAGTAACAGTTAATAACTGATCTGCATCCTCTTAATTATCCATTATACAATAATATATTCAACCAACACCTTTCATTAATGGAGTGCATAGTGCAATATACATGAGTTTGGATACACATACAACGTCGTTGATCCTCAGACTGGTGTTAACTCCCAAATGACTGGCTCCTGGCAAAGCATGGCAACCAGGTGTTGTCATTGCCAACAATATTCGACTAGTCGTTTTGTGGCTTCCATCTAGCAGACAACTGATGATGATGGCTAAGGAAAGGCCATCGAAAGCTGCTATTGCATTAAAAAATATTGTTGGCAATGACATCTTTAATTATTTTAAAAATGCCAAAGATATCACACCACAACACCTATATGGCAACCAGGGTCCGTGCGGAACTATCCGAGCAAGTTGGATTCTTATTTTTGTGAATATATGTGCCCGAAGAGAAATAAAAGAATATATTTATTTAATGAAAAATTAAGTGGCATTGATGAATTATCGCCTTCGTCATCACTGAAGTAGTAATAAATGAATGTTTAAATTACATTTCTAATATTTGTTTTTAAAAGTTTTTATTGTCTAGTTTAGCAGCGAATGAAGGAATGTTGTCGATATGTGATATATGCGATTTTTGTTTTGATTAGTGCACGTAAATCGTTTGCCATATATTTTTCCAAACAATTAGTTGTAGGGAACCGTATCTAAGAACCAAAGAAATCGAATCATTCCGCTAGAGAGCTGTTATTAGTTCAGTAATATTTCCTACCGCTTTCCGCCGGCATTTGAGAACAAAAATTGTCTAGCCTGAAGTATTATTTGCGTTCGTGTTCTTGAGCTCTCATTTCACGAGATGAGAGAGGAGGAGGTGGGTTGTTTATATCAACGATATGATTATTATATCAAATCTGTTACTTTTTTCGAAGCAATATAGTTACTATTACTATTACTCTCGGGTGTTAGAAATTATTACAAAATAACTTAAATGAAACATATAAATTGTGTACGTTATTTCTCATACACAATTCATTTTCTATTGTTATAATGAGTTTGTTGTCAAAAATATGTAAAATTTCCACATTTTGATACTGGTAAAATCTATTTCATGTGAATTGAAGTTTTATTCGAATAAAGAAAAATAACAATAAGTTGCTAAGAACAAATAAAAATATAAATTGTACCTCTCACAGTAGTAAGAACTATAATATTTTATAATAGCAAAGAACACGCAAAACATCAAATACGCACGTACGAGAAGTCGTATTAGATAAAAGCAATGCTCAAACTTTTTCCACAATATAAAAGAAGACTTTCTTCAGGTGTTTGTGTCTCATATACGTATATGATTTCTGACCTCACTGCTCAGTTGAATGAGCCTGTGAACATACGCTAATTGCGCCGAAGAAGTACATCGCTTTGTGCTTTTAAGCGTACCATTCATATCCCTTGCTCGCAGAGATTGTGAAACTCAAGATATTTTCTACATGCACTACTTTTGTGTATAAGAGAATGCTAAGATATTTTCAACAATTATCTTCTTGTAGATGTAACAATATTATTTTACAATTCTAATACTAACAATTAAATTAATTGTAATACAAATGTAGATGTTTTCTGCCGAATCACAATTAAAATGGCACAATTATTTTTATGATTTTAATTTCAACAATACCTACCAAAACTGCCACATTTAAACATAAAATGCGGTTAATGAGATACAAATGAACACTTATAAAATAAACAAGCAACAACTCATGTAAACAAATCGATGAAAAATTTTAAGTGTATCGCATTATTGGAAGGATTCGAGAATATTCGGTTAACTAAAGCTTATTTGTACCCATGAAGAAATTTGTCTTGGAAAACGTTTCAACGAATTTAATGGACTCTTTTTCATAAGATCACCCTAACTGTTTACAATGCCACAGAGACAGACGGAGCAACAACGTGTGTCTGTTGAGTAATACTTTTTTTTAAAAACAGAAAACAACTACATATTGTGAGCATAAATTGTTTAATAGCCAAATAAAAGGAAATGAATAATAGCAGTTGTGAGAGGTGGAAGAAATGCTAATGTTTTACGAATTTTGCCAAAGTTTATTTATACTGCACGGAAATAGTACGGAACGCTTTTCCTTGTGTGCTCGCCAGACGCAACCCCGCCCTCATGAAATGGAAGGTATTCACTGGACTGTCGCAGTCGATAACTAATGGTCCTGCTGAAGCTAATGATCTCACATAATATAATTACCCTTCTGTTTGTGTGCTCCGTTGTGAGATAAAAATCAGTACGTTCTGAAAGACTTAATTGTTTGAGTGAATCATTAATAGAGTTGCTTAGGAACGTGTTCTAAGCAACTCTATTAAATTTTGCTATTTTTTTACAAATATTTTTATTATAATTGTTTACCAGCTATTTTTCAAAACGACAGCCAATTTTAGTTAATTCAGGAGGTAAAAATTAAGCAATTAAAATCATACTAGGTTTTAGCCAACCACAAGTTCGATAGCAGCAAAAGAGCAATTGTAAGATCACTTTGATGCACTTGCTTCACAGCGAAGCATTTATTTAGCGTGTCATCTAAATTTGATACATATCTGATAAAACCCGTCATACATTGTAAATCATCTCTTGATATTCGTTCGGAATTTGATTTCCGTTATTTATATGCCCTCGTACATCTCTGTGATTGGTATACACACACTCTGTAATTAGTATACGAGAATATTTTAGGAACCATTAATTGCTAATAGTTTAATATATGGCACGAACTTCGACTTCACAACCTCCGCACCTAAATTCCTATTAATTATTAAATGTGAAAATGAAAAAGAATATGACGATGAGAATACGAACCGGTCTCTGCAGGCAGTGCGGGCGGGCGGGCGGGCGGCGACGCGGGTGAGCGAGCAGCGACACGGCAGGTGGAGCAGGTGGACGGCGCTTCCTTGTTAAAGGAAGCGAGGCACAATGGTGATGGAGCAGAACAGAGCAGAGGTGGACTTGTGCGGGTGGTAACACCAGTGCAAACGCAATCAGCGTAGGATGAGAAATAGAGAACATTAGTGGATGTACTGCGGCTTCGGTACGGTGGTGTCACGGTTACCATATCGATCTGTTATATCCCCAATTCGCGGGTTCAAACCCGATCGCAGCTGTGGATTTTTGAGAGAGAGAGAAAACTCCTTAGTTGCCTTATTTCCGTAAACCCGGCTGTCCCATGTAGCAGATTTACTGCATGTAAATGATCCTCATGTCTTAAAGAAGCCTCTGAGCAAAATTGCCTATTTCGAATAATAAAGAAAGATATCGGAATTGTTGGCGAGGTCAGACAGAAGAGCAGGCTTGATGGCTGGAGCCTTGTCACAGAAAATGAAAAATTTATTTGAATTGAAATGATGCAGAAGAAGTGGCTCAAAATGCTGCAAGATTGTTCAGGAATAATACAAAGGATGTTCGAGTATGGCATCGGGTACGAGAGGGTCTTAGAGATGGTTAGATGTACGGAAGAAACGAGGAAGCTGTGAGACTAGTGCGAGGGGGAGGATGTATGCGAGTAGGCATAGTGTGTGTTACATGTGAAAAAATGAAAATGGTGCGAAGTAGATAATGAGGGACAAAATAATTTTAACTTAAGGAGTATTCCTAAAACATTTAAAAGTGAGTATCATTGTGATTGATAATATAAGAGAAAGAGTGAAAGGTGCTGTGACATAAACTTGATAGTAAAACTAAAGAAGTAAAACGATTGGACGTGTAGTTTAGAACAAATATAATTTAGTACAAATGAACAAAGAAGAACAATAAAACTGAAGAACAGCACATAGGAATGAGAAAAAAGAAATTAAGCAAAAATAACGTGCACAGAAATGTTGTTGACAAGATTATGTAGGTGAGATGGGGCGATAGTAAACTTGGTGTGTAAAAGGTTGAATGGATTTTATAAAACCTGTTTCACATATCTATTCGATTCCTGATCTTTCCCGCGTTTACCCTATGTATTAGTTTAATGCAGTCTGGCTACACTCATGTAAACATTACGCACTTTGTAAATAATTGTTTTTTAATAAATTATGGTCCTTGATAGGCAGTTTAAGATTTGCAAGAGTTTTATCACCGAAACATAATTAAAAACGTAATATATAAACTTAGCATCTGGAAGGTTTTCGACGATGTAATTTCTACGTAACGTTACATGCTTTTACAACTAGCACGTAAAACAGCACGTACTTTCTCGCCTTTACTAATGTAGGCTAACACTATTTACAGCATAATATCTCCCCAACTTAAATCCGTCTCAGTTATCTTTTTTGTAAAACTTATTTGAAATCGTAAAACATTTTGTGCGACAATTAAATAGTTTCAAGCAATAGAGGTTTTATTGACACTTTGAAATGAAAATATCTTTCTGGTATTGAATTCGTAGTGTAAGGTGTGCTGTGCATTTACGAACATAATCGAAGAGGTTTTAGCCTTATTCTGCGGAGCAGTATGCGAAAAAGTAAAATATTTAAAAATTATTAAATAATACGATACTGATAGCATTGGAATAAATGGAAATAGATCGAAAAAATATAATAATTATTGAACATAATAGTATTGTAATTTTCACCAAGCACACTCGTTTTAATACGTGTTAATCTTAATGATATATTTTAAATGTTTTTTCTAAAAGTGAAAATGGCTTCATACTGGGTCATAATGTTCTAACCGTTGAACTGTGCATTATAACATTATATAATTGGAATAGAGCGTGAGTAAACATTTTAACACTGCTAAACGTTGGCATTTAATTTGACCGCAAATCAAATAGCAATTTAATTTTATCGTGAAACTATTATTTCTGTCTACATTTAAGTTTTACATAAATTTGGATTTGTATACTATTCGTATCTGATCACCGATACTATGCATTAGGGATCCTCAGAATAGCTAAACCTCCGCAAATGGAATAAATCGTTCGTTTTGTACAACACTGCTTAGTAAATATAACACGGACCCCCCTTTACCCCATCTTCTTTCATTTGCCTCTCACCTATTGCAACATTTATTCCTCATTGTTCTGCAAATCACATATCCCCGCAAAAGTTGTTGCCATGCGAGTATTCGAAATCCTAGTTTTAAGATCCTAAGACATATCATGTTCAATTTATGCGCTATTGAAATGTATTGTAGTGATCTTTACACTATATCATAATCTGGAAATTCTTTTATTATTGTCTTAATTCTGCTTTGTACAAGGCTCACGCAGAATCGTCTATTCAGCAGTAACGCATGATAGTTTTGTGTCGATAATTTTATATAAATTCTTATAAAAAGTCATGTGTTAAAAGCGAATTATATGCAGAGAAAATACTCATATTTAGATAAATTATTCACCTTCATTTTCTTTTTTCGTTTTAGGACATGTAGATCCATTATCTGATTTAATTACAGTAAAACATATTTAACCTGGTTCACAAATAAGACTTCATCGAAACATCTTAGACTTCGGATGATTCTGTTTCTTATTATAATTACTGTTGTCTAAAATTATTTTTATTCATTTATATTTTTATTATATGAATAAAGCCAAGACAGAATTAGGGGACTTAAGATACTTAAATGTTAAAGCATTCAATAACCACTCCACTCTTCTCAGACTATTTCTTACTGAGAATTTCATTTATTCTTACTGATACGTTATAGCTTGTTATTGCCTTCGATACGAAGCTCGATGTACACTGCATAACTTACCTGGATCGAATATATCGTGGTTGCGAGGGAAATATAATCACATGATGTTACATGAGAGCGTAGGCTTCCGCGGCCGGAGTCAGTATTTAATTGGCTGTCCGGGTGACGCCGCGTCCATGGCAAGGTTCCCGATGTTATCGGTCGCCATCCTGCGACCTGCCAAATTCGCCCTGAGGGAAGGTCGAGAATGGCGACCGAAACGTCGGCACCTTTGCATGGCGCGGCATCACCCAACACCCCAATAAATAATGATGTTATATGTTCCACTGAGATTATGATGAGGGAATTATATGTAGGAGTGGGAATTACGGGATAGAGTGGGAAATTAGGAGGGTGGAGTGGGAATAGGAAGAGTGGTCGCGGAGAAAAGACAACTAATAACAGCGCGCGACGGAGTGGAAAAGGATTTAGTCCGATGCAGGGTGGGGAAGGTTGAGGGTAGGTGACGGCCCGACAACTAAGGGGGAAGAATAGGAAGAGGGAATAGTGGTGAGGGCCAAGGAGTGGGAACATATGGGGAGACGGAGTTGGTGCGAATACGATAGGAGAAAGTAGAGCAAAGGGAAAAAGTTCGAGACGGTGATACCAGCGAATTAGAGACGACAACAGCCGGCATTGCGGGTCCGTGCGTGGGAAACGATATTGCAAAGAAGAAAGGGGAAAAACATAAGAGGAGGGGAAACGGGGAAAGTTTATCGAACAGTGCAAGTGAGGAGGCTGACTGGGCAAATGGTACGAGTGAGGACAGAGGCAGAAGACATTACGCTCAATTGCCACTTTAATTGGTGGTGACAATGTACAAGAGTAAAAATGGAGTGGAGAGTATATCTGGCCATCGGGCACAGAATGTGCACAAAAATAGTAAGTAAGTAGGCTGTCGCGAAGGTGTGTCGTGTAAATATAGACGCGGGACGCAAGTAGTGATAGGGGCGTAGAGTGGTACAGCAGTGGCAGGAGAGTAAACAGTAGCAGTAGTAGAGAGGTGAAATTACCCAGAACTCATATTTTGAATGTGCCACGAGAGAGTTCGTGTGCTACGAGTGTGAGAACTTACGAGCAAGTCCGAATTGGCATCTGAGAAGTGTGTGAGACCATTCATACAAACAGAGAGTGTGGGTGTCGTCCAGCGAGCAGAACAACGATGGGAGTAGGGCGAAGCCAGCGAAAGCGGCGTGTGCAGTAAAAATGAGCGGGGCAAGGGGCAAGGACAACACCGTGGGCCAGCGGGGCCAGGAGCCAGGCAGGGGGAGGAACACCAGGCTGGAGGAGCAACACAAAAAAAACCCGACGAATGTGGGGAATTGAATGGCGAGTGCCAAAAACGCATGGGGTGAAGGGGACATCGATGGCACGCCAGGAAACGGAAAGGTGGGGGGGGAGGAGATGATAGAGCATGGCGAGTGGGGGAAATTACGAAGGTGGTGAGAAAGGAGAAGAGAGGAGGCAACAGGTAGGAGTACTGAGCGGTACACGAAGTAGACAAGCGCAATGTCAGAGGTCCGAGAGGCAGATACGGCAAGAGGCCCACGAGGAAAACAGCCGCGAAATGTAGGCACGTGGAAAATAAGTCCCTGGGAGAGTGTCGGGAATTACGAACCTAAGGGTGGCGAATTACGGAGAAGGTTAGGAAATGGTGTGACAGAAGGTACAACGAGAGATTGAAAACGAGATGAGGCGAAGGGGGGAGTGTCACGACGGCCTCCGAAAGAAATAGGTGGCAGAATGAGCGGGACCGGCGAGAATAGAAAGACACGAAGCTCTGTAATTCACGGAAAGCTAATTAAAAACGAGGAGTGGGAACAACTAACGAGTGAGGAATTAGACGTGAAGGACAGTGGGTGTAGATCTCACAGTAGGAAGAGTCGAGTACGCAGTGGGATAATTGACAGGAATGTCGCGAATTACGAGATACCGGAAGATTACCGATGTAGAGCGAGGACCTGGTGAGCAGAGATGCGCGGAATGTCGTAAACAGCGGCAGTGTGGAATTGTGACGGTGAAGTGTGGGGAATATACGAGTGGGAATTACGGGCAGGCTGCGAGAGAGTGGAATATACGAGGTAAGTGGAGGGAAGGATTACGAGGATCGGGGGAATTTACGAGTGGGAATTAACGGGAAAGACACTAGGCAAAAGAAGCACCAGGACGAGAAAAACAACGAAGAAAAAGACATACAAGCAAAAAAGTAGAGAGATCTGACGAGTGGGCCAGCTCGACGGAAGGGTAGGAAAATATCAAAGTCAGCTGAGGGAAAGAATATACGAATAAGGAGTGTAATTACGATAGTGGGAATTGGCAGGCAGGCTATCGGGAATTCAACGAGTGGGACGTATGAACACAGAAGGAGGTAGGACAACGTTAACAGAAGTGTGAGGAGTGTAGATACTACGCAGGTATAGAGAGACAGAAAAGGCGCAGGTGAGCCCGTGGGAATTTAATCGAAGATGTCGGGGAATTGACGCGCCGTGTGGGATGATTCCGAGTCTCGGGGGAAATATGAAAAATTGCACACGCAGGCCACACCCAAGTGTCTTACAAGTATAAGCCGCAAGTTAATTAGTAAATCTGATTCACTAAAATTCTGTAAAAAAACATGTATGTATCAAGGGCGTTAACTGATTCTAATGACCTCGGGCAACAACAACCCTTGGACCAAAAGCCCTCTGGCATTTTCTCGCCGCTCGATTACTAGAACTCTTTTAGAGCCCTTTGTGCATAGATAACTATTCTTACTCACCCCATGCCACATCACTACAATTCCTTTACCTCATCCCCAACCACCGGTTCTTCTCTTCACTTTCATTCCTCTTAACTTCATAACCCCTGATTCTCCAAATAGACATCCCCTCACCTCTCATGTCGGCATTTCTTCGCCTCTTCTCCTCGACACCGCATCGCCTCTCCGATTAGGTAACTTCACTTCCGCCGCTTCTACAATTCATTGCGTCATCACCTTTCCATTTCATCACATTATCACCTCGTAAACTTACCAACTCTTCGTAACACCATGTATTACACTATGGCACATGCCAGGAGATAGGTCGGGACTCATAGCTCGTCCCGGCTGGGATGGTGCTCCACTGGGGGAAGATACCTGGTTGGGGAAAACCCAGCTGACAGATATGTCGGCACCGGATCTCGCCATCCAGCAAGGGAAGATCACAGTCAACTCACGAGAGAAAAACATGCCCTACACGCACGGCACGAATGGTTTTAGCAGATGACGCGACCGAAATTATTAGTCAATCATAATATCATCTCATAACGCCCCTCCGTGTTCGGAGATTTTCGTATTTTCTTCACCAACACTAGCCGAATGTCAGGGCAGTATAAGCATGAACGGGCTACACATCGCGCGCGGCGCGGTCTTTCTTTCCCTTCCTGTGCCTAATTCCTCCTCGATGTACTCTCTCGTCTCTCATCTCTCTCTCTCTCTCTCTCTCGTCTCTCTCTCACACACACACACACACACACACACACACAAATACATACCTTTACATTCACACGCAACACACTTCAGGACAACAAGTCGAGTTCTTGGAGGGTTGTCCAGACTGGGGCTGTAACGGTGCTGGGAAAAAACCTCGAGACCGGAATATCCGCAAAGGACGTGCAGGTCGGGCCGAATCTCACAATCCAGCGCTGAAGGAAACGCTGCTACTTCTCGGAATGACACTCTCACTTCCCTTATGGTACAAATGACTAGAGGGCTGATTTGATGACCTTACACCACGCCAAAAATTATGCAATAAAATGCTCTTAAAGTTTTTAAAAATGCCTAAAAACAAAGAAAATCTGTAAACAAAATTGGCGTTCCAACTGGTTTTCACCAGCATCTCTAAAGCTGTTGGATATCAAACTTCCATCAACTAACGTAATTATGTTATTTACGGTGATCGCGGCTTCTTCTTTCGTTCAAGTGCACTCAACGTGCAGATCTTTAATTTGGACTTTTCATTACCAGGAACTCTGCCTTTAGTTATTTCAAAAATTGACCGATATGAATGGCGCAGATAGGCGTCACAGAAGCTTAGATTACGTACTCTGCAAAGGCTGACATTACAATTTTTTGAGTGAGAAGAAATCGGAAATGGGATACTTAGAATTTTATGTGAAGGACAATTCGTTGCATTCAATAAAATATTAAGTGAAGCAAGTTCCCATTAAACTTATATTTAAATCGCATGACATCAGCGAAACATGCACTAAAATGACAGAAAATGGTAAAAAATGACTTATTACTCGAAAAATCGACGGAAAAATGTAAAAAAAACCTAATATAATGGGCCATTTTCTTTTTGTCATAACATTAAAATTAATTCTATGACATTATTGTAAAACTTGAAAAGAATAAATGATATTTCATTAAAATCTGCCGCCCCTTACTGATGACGCCGGGAATGATGCGCATTGAACGCATCGAAACATTAAATCACTCAGTCAATCTAGCACCAGGCGCTCCACTCCTCGCTTCTTGACGTCATGCCTCAATCACCATCGTCATTTCACCACATCGTAACCTCGCCGCGTGTTCGTCTCCGCTCGTCACTACAGAATCCCCATGACCTGTCTAAGGTACGTGTGGACGGTCGCGCTGGTCTTCAAGGGCGCGCGGGCGGACCGGCGAACTGGGAGAGCTGGGTAGGCGGGGCAAGAGCGTCGGCGGGCAAAGGGGGTGGGGCGGGGGGGGTGCTGGGGCACGCAACAGATACCATCGCCGCGCCGCCCGATGACCAGATAGCCCTAGTTACACGCCATGCATAAAAATTCTGAATAGGGACGCCCGAGCGGGCCGCCCGCCGCGCAGGGTGCGCCGGCGCCGCGGCACCTCTGGCCCCCCGGGGCCCCTGGGGAAAAAAAAACCGGGCCCCCCCCCCCCCCCCCCGGGGGGGCGGGGGGAGCGGCGCCGGCGAAACGGCCTGAGACACCTTGCCGCCGCAAGGAATTCGCAGGGGGTGGTCCTGTAGGTCATCGGCAAATATCAGACCGAACAATAGTGCGAAATAATAGAGCACGTTTAAGTTTGTAAATGAGTCGATAGGCCGAAGTTTGTAATAAAGACCGTTTATTTACTAATGGCCGTGTGCGTTCAATACTTTTCTTAATACTTTGAAAAATTTTCTTTGAAATTTTCAATTATTCAATTATTTTCCATTATGCAACCTGGATGGCGAAATATTTAATTGGGGTGGGCTTTTCTTTTGGGTGTCTTTCTGTCGCATCAACTTTCCTGTCTCGTAAGCAGTGATGCACTGAAATATAACAAATTCACATCGGTCATGTGCAGTAATCCGTATTGGCGAAATAACATAATCAATATCTAATATTTGCTTTTGTATTTGAGAATCGAATTATTGTTTTGGATTTTCCAGAGTTTCTAGATCATATTACAATCTATTGATAGCACTCTCATGGCCCTATGGCCTGCGAACTATTTTTCTGTCTGCGCCTACACGATATTTAATAATATACCATTCTCATTTGAATGTTTATATGCAAACACTACATCCTTTATATAATTGGCAAATTAACTTTTGGAAAAAAGGGCAATCGCTTTCTTGGTACACCTATGAACGTGCTAAACTACGGAGTTTCTATTGGTGAAGATAACTGGATCACAGTTGTTGGGTTGTGATGTGAACTCCGAGCGAGATGGAACTCCGAGAAGCAAGGAATTCAGATTGGAACTGGCGTATTCTCCCTGTTCCCGCATAGTCTGTGCAGTACATTACTATCTGCTCTTCCTTTGCTCATTTCTGATGAAATAATAATTGATGTAAAACAGAAACATAGAAAAGTAACAAATCTCTAGAACTCTAAATTTTTGAAAATATCGAAACAAATCTCACAATGCTAACGCCGTATCACACAGACAACGCTTCATTGTTAAATGTCAAAACACACAATGAACTGATAATTTAAGAAGACTGAAGAAAAAGGTCGCAATTGTAATAAGTGGTAACACTGTATAAGAAAGTACGAACGACGTTATTGCTTTCGAAAAATCTTTAAGTACAGCAAATGCATTAATGTGTCACTTGCAAGGCATCAAACGTGCCACGTTTGGCACATGAAACAATAGATTTACCTCCTCTTCCTCTCACTTGGTATCAATGCATATCTGATTTTGGGTGATGTTTCTTTAAATATCTTTCGTCTTTCTTTCGTATTATAACTATTATGACACAGAAAATTGGGAAAAAAATATAACAATTTGCACACATAAAATCCCAATATTAATTTCTCTGATTTCAATAAAGAAATAGCAAAAGCGAGTTCTACATCATCACACATGTTATTGATTCTAAAACAATTTTGAGGTTTCTACCTGAAGCATTTCGTCCCGCTCTGCATTTTGCGCCCTGAGTAAGGTTGCAGCTTGTGTCCGAAAGCTTGGTACGCTGCGCCTAGAAAACAGCGGCGCCCGAAACCTTGAACTTGTACCCGAACAGCCTAGTAATCTTCGATTTAAAAAACATCTCCATGCAGAGTTCCCGTTGACGTATATATCAGATTTTATGGTGGCATTCAATGAGATGCTTAAACGTCATTCACTGTAGCTGTGTTTATAGTTCTCGCTTGGATGTCAACCGTAAACAGTTGATTCCAACGTCAACGGGCTCTGTGTTTAAATCGAAGAATATCTAGGCTTGATCGGGCACGGTGATAAGGTTTAGTTGCTGACTGCGGCGGCAGATGCCAACGCTCCCAGCACGAAGACAGTTTTCCTCCGATTCGCCGAGCGCAAGCGCGCTCTCCTCTTGGCCGTGGCGTAGCGGGGAGAAGCGGGCGGGGCGGGTGGGCGGGGAGGGAGGGGTGAGGCGGGGCGGAACGGGGAGGGGCGGGAACGGGCCGGGGCGGGGCGGGCGGCGGGGTGGGGCGGGGGGCGGAGGCGAAAGCGGGGCGGGGAGGCGAGGCGAAGCGGGGCGGGGCGAGGCCGGGGCGAAGCGGGGCAGGGCGAAGCGGGGCGGGGGCGGGGCGGGGCGTGTGGGCCGGGGAGGGGGCGGGGGGGCGGGATAGGCAGGGGGGGGGGGCGGGGCGGGACGAAGGAAGGCGGGGCGAGGCGGCCCGGCGCACGGCATGACAACGCAGCGCAACGCTCACGCGGGCCGGAGTTCGGCTCCGGCGGCCTCGCATCCGCTCCAGACGTGCGTGCGAGACGCGGAATGCAATCAGCGCGGGCACGCCTTCTAGCGCCGCGCAGACGCGAATTAAAGGGAGATTGCCTCTTCCGGGGGCGGCGCCGCACCCGCCCGCCCGTCTGCCCGCCCGCTATCCTTGCGCGAAAACACACACGCGCCATCGGAATGATCTGCCACACCGAATCGGTCTGGCGGTTTGGTGGGCCGCCTCGGGCATCTACCCGTCACGTCCGCCCCGATCTCGCTTCTCGGACTCTTTCCCAGCTCTCCTCAACGTGGCAGGCAACACTCCGCCGGTACTATCTCGGCTTCTCAGCACCCAGCACCTCCAGGATTTTCTTCCACCTTCCACCTCTTCCACTTTGCAACCCCTTATTCTTCCCCCGTTCACATCTTGGATGATATAACGTCCTCTCCATACTCCAAGGGAAGTTTAAAAGTGGCCAAGGGAGTGATTATTACTCTGTCATTGAATTATAGAAACTTCGACGGCATTAATTTTAAAAATATTAGTATGTGTAATTCGGAATAAGTGTTATGATGTGCTGGTATATCGCAGGGGTGGCCGCACAAAACAATTGCTTAATTCTTCCCGCTTCTGAGCAAATGTTTTCTTGTATTGGGATGGACAGACACTCGTTGGTAAACAAGAAAAGGGACAACGTTTCTAAAATCAAAATTTGTTTTAAGTTAAGGAAGAAATATTTTTTAAATAGTTATTTTCTAATAAAAAATGTAAAGATAGGATAACAAAATCAGTGGAGTATACGTGGTAAATAGTTTGGTGGTACCATTTTATAGTTTTTTAAAAATAAAAATTAAGAATTTAGCATTTTGAAGATTTGTTCAGAAAAATTATTATTTATTAAGGGTCTTTGTGATAGTTATAGATATTAAGTCTGAGATAAAAAATATGTTGATGAATTTTTCTTTAAATTTTCTCGATTAAAATCAAGAAATAAGGAGCTTATTTTATGTTTCCCAAATTATGAAACGTCCACAATAGTAAAAGCGTAAGAAGAGTGCCCATCAATCTGCAGACACCATGGATTTTTCACTGACGACGCAATCAAAGACCGCAACTCAACCAAACTCGACGAGACAAAAGCGACAGGACGCGCAATGAAGTCAAGGCGAGTGCACGCGACGACTGACAAAAAAACGAAAATGCAGACATCTGACATTAATATGTTAATTCATGCATCCCACTCAACTACTACACCAGGACTTAGGAAACGACGAACAGTAACAATGATACCCTAAACCTGGAAAAAAAGAGACCCTTTACTAATTATAGACCAATTAGCATCCTCTCGACAGTTAGCAAGATATTCGACAAAATACGGCTGACGCCACTGACACTAATAATTGTCCGATTTTCTTTACAACCAAACGCAAACGGCTCCGGGCGAGAAGAAATATCGATGCGTACGGGCATTACGTATAGCGATAGACATGTGTACGCGAACTTCAACATGAAGCCCACGTCAAGATGTT
>BOPP01000001.1:23720244-23733114 GCA_017312745.1 Gryllus bimaculatus | reverse complement strand
GGGGGGGTGCTGGGGCGACGCACAGATACCATCGCCGCGCCGCCCGATGACAGATACGCCCTATTAACGCCATGCATAAAACATCTGAATCGGGACGCCCGCGGCCGCCCGCCGCGCAGGGTGCGCCGGCGCCGCGGCACCTCTGCGCCTGGACAGGCGCGAGCGGCGGCCGCGAAACGCGCCTGGAGACCACCTGCCGCCGCAAGGATTCGCAGGGGGTGTCCTGTAGGTATCGGCAATATCAGACCGAAATAGTGCGAATAATAGAGCACGTTTAAGTTTGTAAATCGAGTCGATAGCCGAAGTTTGTAATAAAGACCGTTATTTACTTTATAGGCCGTGTGTCGTTCAATACTTTTCTTAATACTTTGAAAATTTTCTTCGAAATTTTCATTAATTCAATTATTTTCCATAATGCAACCTGGATGGCAAATACTTAATTGGGGTGGGCTTTCCTTTGGTGTCTTTCTGTCGCATCACTTCTCCTGTCTCGTAAGCAGTGATGCACTGAATATAACAATTCACTCGTCATGTGCAGTATCAGTATTGGCGAAATAACATAATCAATATCATATTTGCATTTTGTATTGAGAATCGAATATTGTTTATGGATTTTCCCAGAGTTCTAGGATATATTACAAAACAATTGATAGCACTCTCATGATCATGGCCTGCGAACTATTTTTCTGTCTGTGCGTATACGATATTAATAATATACATTCGCCAATTGAATGTTTATTGCAACATTAATCTATATAATTGGCAAATTAACTTATGGAAAAAAGGGCGATCGCTTTCTTGGTACTCCTATGAACGTGCTAAAACTGACGGAGTCTCTATTGGTGAAGATAACTGGATCACAGTTGTTGGTTGTGATGTGAACTCCGAGCGAGATGGAACTCCGAGAGCAAGATCAGATTGGAACTTGGCGTATTCGCCCTGTTCGCTACTCTGTGCAGTACATTACTATCTGCACTTCCTTTGCTCATTTTCTGATGAATAATATTGATGTAAAACAGAAACATAGAAAAGTACAAATCTCTAGAACTCTACATTTTGAAAATATCGCAAACAAACCTCAAATGCTAACGCCGTATCACACAGAACATTCATTGTTAAATGTCAAAACACACAATGAACTGATAATTAAGAAGACTGAAAGAAAGGTCTAATGTAATAGTGTACTCTGTATAAGAAAGTACGAGACGTTATGCTTTAGAAAAATTTAATTACATGCAAATGCATGTAATGTGTCACTTGCAAGCATCAAACGTGCCAAGTTTGGCACATGAACAATAGATTGACCTCCTCTTCCTTACTTGGTATCATTAATATCTGATTTTGTGTTTACTTTAAATATCTTTCGTCTTTCTTTCGTATTATAACTATTATGACACAGTAAAATTGAAAAAAATATAACCAATTTGCACACATAAAATCCCAATATTATTTCTCTGATTTTCATAAGAAATAGCAAAAGCGAGCTTCTACATCATCAACATGTTATTGATTCTAAAACAATTTTGAGGTTTTCTACCTCGAAGCATTTCGTCCCGCTCTGACATTTGCGCCCTGAGTAAGGTTGCAGCTTGTGTCCGAAAGCTCGGTACGCTGCGCCTAGAAACGCGGCGCCCGAAACCTTGAACCTTGTACCCAACAGCCTAGTAATCTTCGATTTAAAAAAATCGTCATCAGAGTCCCGTTGACGTATAATCAGCTTTTATGTGTGGCATATCAATGAGTGCTTAAACGTCATTACTGTAGCTGTGTTTATAGTTCCGCTTGGATGTCAACCGTAAACAGTTGATTCCAACGTCAACGGGCTCTGTGTTTAAATCGAAGAATATCTGGCTGATCGGGCACAGGTGATAAGGTTTAGTGCTGACTGCGGCGCAGATGCCAACGCTTCCCAGCCGAAGACAGTGTTCCTCCGAATTCGCGAGCGCAGCGCGCTCTCCTCTTGGCCGTGGCGTAGCGAGGGAGAAGCGGGCGGGCCGGGTGGGCGGGGGAGGGAGGGGTTGAGCGGGGCGGAAACGGGAGGGGCGGGACGGGCCGGGCGGGCGCGGGCGGCGGTGGTGGGGCGGGGGGCGGAGGCCGAAGCGGGCGGGGAGGCGATGGCGAAGTGGGCGGGCGAGGCGGGCGAAGCGGGCAGGGCGAAGCGGGGCGGCGGCGGGGCGGGGCGTGTGGGCCGGGGAGGGGGCGGGGGGGCGGGATAGGCAGGGGGGGGGGGCGGGGCGGGACGAGGAAGGCGGGGCGAGGCGGCCCGGCGCGGCATGACACGCACGCAACCTCACGCGGGCCGGAGTTCGGGCTCCGGCGGCCTCGCTCCGCTCCAGACGTGCGTGCGAGACGCGGAATGCAATCAGCGCGCCGCCTTCTGCGCGCGCAGACGCGAATTAAAGGGAGATTGCCTCTTCGCGGGGGCGGCGCCGCACCCGCCCGCCCGTCTGCCCGCCCGCTATCCTTGCGCGAAAACACACACGCGCCCGGAATGATCTCCACACCGAATCGTCTGGCGGGTTGGTTGCTGCCGCTCGGGCATCTACCCGTCACGCCGCCCCGTATCTCGCTTCCTCGGTCTTTTCCCAGCTCTCTCAACGTGGCAGGAACACTCTGCGGTACTTACTCGGTCTCTCAGCACCCAGCCCTCAGGATTTCTTCCACCTTCAACTCCTCCACTTTGCAATCCTTATCTTCCCCGTTCCCATCTTGGATGATATAACGTTCTCTCAACACTCCAGGGAAATTTAAAGTGGCCAGGGAGTTGATTATACTCTGTAACATTGAATTATAAATTTCGGCGGCATTATTTTATGTATTAGTATGTGTAATCGGATAAGTGTTATGATGTGCTGGTATATCACAGGGGTGCCCACAGAAACAATTGCTTATTCTTTCCCGCTTCTGAGCAAATGATCTTGTATTGGGATGGACAGACACTCGTTGGTAAACAAGAAAAGGGACACGTTTCAAAAATCAAAATTGTTTAGTTAACGGAAGAAATATTTTTTTAAATAGTATATTTTTCTAATAAAAATGTAAAGATAGATTCCAAATCAGTGGAGATATAGGGTAAAATAGTTTGTGGTACCATTTTATAGTATTACAATATAAAAATTAAGATTTAGCATTTCGAAGATTTGTTCAAAAAATTATTATTAAGGGTCTTTGTGATAGTTATAGATATTAAGTCTGAGATAAAAAATATGTTGATGAATTTTCTTTAAATTTTCTCGATTAAAATCAAGAAATAAGGAAGCTAATTTAATGTTTCCCAAATTATGAACGTCCACAAATATAAAAGCGTAAGAAGAGTGCCCATCATCTGCAGACACCATGGATTTTCACTGACGACGAAATCAAGACGCAACTACACAAACTCGACGAGACAAAAGCGACAGGACCCAATGGAGTCAAGGCGAGAGCACTACGACGACTGACAAAAAACGAAATCAGACATCTGACATTAATATTTAATTCATGCATCCCACTCAACTACTACCAGGACGACGACGACAATAACAATGATACCTAAACCGGGAAAAAGCAATAGAGACCCTACTAATTATAGACCAATTAGCATCCTCTCGACAGTTAGCAAGATATTCGACAAAATACGGCTGACCACTGACACTAATAATTGTCGATTTCTTACAACCAACGCAAAATGGCTTCCGGGCGAGAAGAATATCGATGCTACAGGCATTACGTACAGCGACTAACATGTGTACGCGAATTCAACATGAATCAGTGACCGCACTTTTCATTTACTTCACTACCACCTTCGACGCCATAAATCAAAAATTCCTCCTATTCAAAATTAACCCTAATATCCCTATGGTTTTTCACCAACTCCTCACCAGCTACCTATCCAATCGTTCCTTCCAAGTCCAATACCTGTCATGCATATCCTGTTTCCGTCCTATCCAGGCCGGCCCCCCTTAGGGTGCCGTGCTCTCTCCCATTCTCTTTTAATTTCTCATTATATATCAACAACGTTCGCACCTCGTCCCGTATTAAAGAATACTTACACGCCGACGACGTAGCTTTCACTGCGACGAGAAATCGGCTTGCGACTACAATACGCAAACTACAATTGACAGCAGGCTTACTGACTGATTGCTCAGAAGTCAATCACTTGACAATAAACGCGACCAAATGTAATGCTACCCGACACCTTCAACGGCATGTCTATCCCCCCATTACCATTAATCACTCCCCACATCAACCACGACCGTGAAATACTTAGGCATTACATTCAACAAAAGTCTTTGCTGAACGGACCACGTGATAACATTTTAAATAAATCCCACTCCACAATCAGTTGCCTTAACAATAGAAGAAACGCGTGTGCCGTACAGCGAACTGAAGAAGCTGAATCCCCTTGAGACGACCTTAGGCGCTGTTTCTTTCAAGATTAGTTTTTTAATTATTATTTTTCTTACTTTGTTTTATCAGTTAAATCGTAATTATAAATTTATAATCGCGGCCAATATGAAATTATATGTTTTCAAACATCGATGAGTGTTGTCTACAAATATATCGCTTCTCTAGTAAGAGAGTGAACATCAAGGAAACCATAAAAAACAATTTATCAATTATATTAGAGATTGTCGACCATTTTGGACCTTGTACGTGATTTTGCATTTTGCGTTCGATTTTGTATTTTATCAGAAATTGAATAGTCTCGGCGCCCAGAGCTCTCTCCGCGGCGGCCCCCGCGCCATTCGAGTGGCGGCCGGGTGACTGCCGCCCCCGCCAGCGCGCTCGCGCCTTGATTGGATCCGCGGTAGACGCGCGGCGTAGGCGCCGGCTCTTCCATTACCTCGCCGCATTGTGCGAGGCCTGCGCGCGCGCCTCGTATCTTGATGGCGCGCGGTTCGGAGGTCGGCGGGCCGGCCCAGGCTAATCAGGCCGCCGCCGCCGCCGCCGCCGCTGCCGGTCGGCCGGCCGGTGCACCGCTGCCGTCGGGGCAGTGGCCGCCCCCGCCCTCGGTGACGCCCTCACCGGACCCGCCACCCTCGCCACCCTTGCTGGCTCCGCGCACTCAGCCCCGCCCTCGCTTTGTTGTGCACTTGCGACTCGTATACCGCGAGAGGTTGCTCAGGTGGCGAGAGGCGGTGACCCGCTCGTGAGATACTTGATGGGTGGGGGGACCACGTTAGCCGACGGAAAGTCGGCACAGGACCTCACCGTCCAGTGAGCGGAGACCACCACCACAACCACCTCCTGAGGAAAACATGCACTACACTTACGGAACTAATGATCTTAACCGTTGACGCGCCCGGAATCACTTATCAATCAATCAAAAAACGACTTCTATGTAACTCTTGGGTTGTTTCTGTGCGGCCAATGCGTTGCCAAACTGCGCGTCGAACGTATTTAAAGTAATTAAAATGCTCCGTGTTTCTCGGGTACAGTTTATGGGAAACTACTATTACAGAGGATAAAAAATTAATTATCTTCAGGGTAACCGAGCCCCGCCCTCGCCTTTCCTCTCCCTGTCCCTTTCCCTCCTCTCCCCTCGCCTCTCCTCCCCTCCCCCTGTCCTCTCTCTTCCACGCCCTGCGTGGAACACATGTTAGCTAATATCCCATTGCTATCACCATGGTTGCTATGAGCACCTATAAGCATTAGTCCCCTAACCCTTCTCTCTCCTCCACGCCCTGCTTCACCTACACCCAAACCTGACAGGTTGTCTACCGCATCATTTGCTTGCTTGAATGATGTTTCTGGACTCGCCAACTGCAATAATCATTAGTCCTGTTAAAATAGTGAATATTTTATCTCGGGAATAGAGTGTGTTCTTCCCCTGTGGAAGGTGAAATCAGACGCTGACTTACACCTCGGCTTCCAGGGCATTTCCCTTTCCAGGTATCTCCTCAGCGGGTACGTTAATTCCTAAGCTCCTGACTTGTATCCCATATGTGATGTGATGAAGTGCATCTAAGTATAAGTGGTGTAAGAAAAGAGGTTTAGCCAAGGAAGAAGGAACGATCACGTGTAGTCCGAGGTCCTCTTCCTAGTCTATTGCTCCGGCATTCGCCTGGTACAGCTCGTAGCTGCTGCTTTGATTGGAACAAAGCCCCTAACCAGAACACCCAGTCGCTTTATTCTCTTCTGGACAGCGGTGAAATTTGAACTAGCTGTGTAGCAAGTATCGAAAATACGCCAACGTCGGAACTCAAACTCTCGGTCAATGTCGCTACAGCGTCAGCGACTCTGACTCTGACTCTGACTCTGACTCTGACTCTGACTCTGACTCTGACTCTGACTCTGACTCTGAACTAAACTCGGCCGGTTCGTTGCACCAACATCGTAACGACATCGCTTCCGTTGATATTTGAGGAGCGTTCACTGTGGTCTCGAGCACAGGCTGAAAGATTTTACAGAAATTCATGCACAAGAAACCGACAGGGGCCGGTCCGGTCAGGCAGTAGTGCCGTAGCGATCTTGGACCGAATAATCGCGGGTTCGAGTCCCGCCGCAGGCATGGTTGTATTGTGTTCTTCCTTTCACCCCCCCCATCATCATCATATCGAGTCATCTTCCCAGTTACCATACCGTTACAAGCAATAGTGGTCGCTAATGACTAAGTAGTTGATGCGACCTTAAATAACAAAAAAATACCGACGGGGGAAGTGTTGACTAAAAATTATAATATTCTTACGTACTTATTCGGAAGTTACTAATTCGCGAACAAGACATTAGCCTAGAGTTCTTTACGTGGAAGACTGAGATAACGTTTTGACAGAACCGCGTCATGTTGGACGATCGGTTGCGGGGCGTCACTCTACGAAGTCTTTGTAGAACTGACCTTGAAGGATTGCGACTGCCCTCGTTATCAACCCGCGGGCACGCGACTACCCTGAGTTGTGACCCTTAGTCCCTAGGATCTGTTTTTTGGGTAGGCTTGCCAACTACTTGAACTTTATTTCAAATACTTGCTCGTACTCGGGCGCCTACACACGCACTCAAACGAATATCTCCAACCTGCACGCTCTCAGCGCCGTTCATGAAATGCATGACATCGATAGAACATGCGTGACACCGATTGTAATCGGACGGATAATTATCCATTCGGATTACGTAAACTTTGCCTTCACTCCCTGACATCATTCTTCTGAAGTTATAATTCTTATTTTATTCACATCGAAGATTCTTCGAGAACTATCTCATCTTTTAACTTGCTTCCCTTGCGACTGTACCACTTATTTTTTTCACGTTATCGTCCCTCGCCTCTTTCATCTCCCATTTTCTTATCATGATATTGCACTTGCAGTCCCATCATTTTAGGCGTCTTGACCTGTCTAAATAGCAAGCGTCGGCTTTTTTGTGCTTGCTGCTATTCACACACACACACACACACACACACACATCCATCTTTATTTACTTCTCATGCAGTCATGACAACTGGTAGTGATAATTTTAAGACGATTTAAATACTCTTTTTACTTGGTACAATGATTGACAAATTTAGATCAATTGTCAAATATCTCAAGAAATAATATTTTCTTTAAAACGAATCTAGTCTACATATCCTTATATTATCAACTATAAAGCAATCCCTTGAATTCCTAAGAAGACTCCAAATAGCTATCTTCGCTTTCCATTGTATTCATGAGTTCTATACTAGGATTTATTTAACCGTGCACTTGATGTAAATCAGCTGTTTATGGTTTCATCCAATCCGGAGCTTGAACATCTCCATAGTGACGTCACATTAGCGACATTTAAGCTCCTAATTGAATGAAATAGCAACAACTGATCCACGTGAAGCGCACGACTAAATAAATGGTACTATAACACTGGTTACATGCTCATTAAATTGCTTAACTCACCAAATTGGCACTCACAGATTACATTCGTATCATTGGGCATTAGTTATGTAACTAGCCCGAAAGAGTATTAAAGTTACTTGCAGAATTACAAAATTATCTACCCTCTGTATCACGACTCCATGCACAATATTTGTCATACGTCCATTCCTTTTCTAGAAATCTGCCCGCGCTTTCAATAGCAGCCTCTACCTCCTGCAACGTCACGGTGCGCAGAGTTCTATCACATTAGCATACATATTGAACTCAGCCACTATCAGGGCAGCTCTATCGAGTCTAGCTCCTACTAGACTCGTTTTTTCTGTTTAGTAAAGCTGTTTGGCACCTGTCCAAATTGTTTGCATGTGCGAAATTTAATTTGTGCTTATAACTATACATACTCGTTGGAATAAATTTCTGTACAATGTTTAGGCACGCGAAAATTCAGTGCGATAGTTTCCACGGCACACCTGAACTAATCTAATTTTCCATATTAACGTTTATAGCTTCGGTCAATTATGGGAATCAAGTTTGAAATTATTTTACGGGCACATGCAAACATATTCCAGTTGAACAGGAATGCCACAGATGAATTTTGTGCATCAGTATCATTAAAAATTGAATATATATTTTATTCATTCAAGAAAGCAAGAGAAGGGACTTTGAGTAAGTAACTTGAGATCCTGCAATGGAACTTAACAAGACCTACTAAACTGTAAAACGAAAAGTTTGTTGATAAAACGAATCTTAGACATTTCATATTTTTTAATGAGAAAATTGCATTATAAGATACCTGCTGAATACCAACTTTCTAACTCATTTCAATGTTTTTAAATTTCGATTAAGAGAGAGATGCGAGAGAGAGAGAGAGAGAGAGAGAGAGAGATTCGAGAGAGAGAGAGAAAGAGAGATTCGAGAGAGAGAGAGAAAGAGAGATTCGAGAGAGAGATGAGAGAGAGAGATTCGAGAGAGAGAGATGAGAGAGAGAGAGATTCGAGAGAGAGAGAGAGATTCGAGAGAGAGAGAGAGAAAGAGAGAGAGAGAAAGAGAAAGAGAGATTCGAGAGAGAGAGAGAGAGAGCGAAAGAGAGATTCGAGAGAGAGAGAGAGCGAAAGAGAGATTCGAGAGAGAGATAGAGATAGAGATAGATAGAGATAGAGAGATAGATAGAGATAGAGAGATAGATAGAGATAGAGAGATAGAGAGATAGAGAGAGACAGACACACACACACACTCCGCGTGGTCTACAATTTCACACCATTCCTTCTTCTACCAGAAGGATAGCTCCCCGGGGTGGCCGGAGTTTGTTTGGCCTTCATCCCCGACGTCAAGTGCAACTACGCCGACAGGTTGGTGTCTAGATCCTGTTAGAACGCAGTTACCCCAATCGGGAACCTTCCCCATCAAATGCTTAGATCGGGACGTCCTGCCAGCTCAGAGCTTCTTGCTTCCTGCACCCAAGTGGAATTAGTTCGCCACTGAAAATGCGCCGGGACAAGTCCCTCCTCTATGCCCAGAGTATTGGGTCACTGCCGGGACGAAGCCAAAGGGAGGGGTAGGACGAAGGAAGGAAGCGAAACTGACGGGACAAGAAGAATTGGTAGGAAGAGGCTGCTTCAAATAAACATCCGTATACCGCCGAGTCATATCTTAGCCTTAATGTATAAAATGATGTATATTGGTTATATAACAACGTTTGAACTACTAGAGTGATAGATCTCAAATATTGCAAAAATTTGCATTTATTTGCATTCAGTCTTTTAGAGGTGAGTCTCCGATCCAAACCTCTTGAGTTCAGTATCCAACATTATTTTAATTATGCCCACAAATATCTTCTAAAAACTATTGATGCTCATTCTTGTCATTCAAAATAAACAATTCACAAATATAACGTTTTTCAACTCTTTTTCTTAAATGTTTACGGTACATTCTGAAGAGTATGGTCGTCTTTAAGCTTAGCAAATTTCAGCTGTTTCTAAGTTTATTTCTGTGCGTTGTCCTCGTTACATTTATGCTTCAAGACGTATACTTCCTTGCTTAAATTTCCAAGACGTCAAACATCGGTTTTACTCCGAGACCTTCAACGCTCTTCCATATTCCAACACATCTATCCCACGTCTTTACTCAAAGACGTTTAATTCTCTTCTATATTCCAAAATTTATTATAACTTTCAAGGCATCAAACTTTCATCTATATTTCGAGACTTCTTTCATCAGCTCAGGAGGACGACTACCTCTATTCTAGTTGATTTCGTTCTACAGCTTATCTTGTCCGTGTCCATAGTAACCAACCTGTCTTCGTGCCAAGTAGGACACAAATGTAAGCGGCTTCTCGATGCATTGAATATCGACTCGTTAGGTAGAAAGTTACAAATACGCCGTTCCGGCTGAAACAATTCTTAATATATAACCCTAAAGTATTAATGTGGATTCCAACAGCAAAAGAGCTAATGCGTGATACTCGTGTTACATGCGTGTTGCTCAGCGCGACTGCCAGCTCCTTTCGGAGCATTGTGCGTCTCTTCGTCCGCCCTCCACTTGCGGGGCAGCCTGTGTCTCCCGGCGACGCCCGCCTCCCATTGTGTGGCTGCGTGCATCAAATAGTAATAATAATAAAAAAGGTGGGAGGAATAATTAGCGATAAGTGAGACGACGCGACGGCGGCGGCGGCGTGGCGTGGGGACGCGGCGCGCCGGTCCTCTAGGCGTCAGAGACGTACAACGCGACCCCGAAACCCCCACCTAGCGTCCCGATATCCACTCACGCCCCACCCCCCAAAGAAAGATTGAAACCGACCACAACCACCCCTCTGGGCGGACTGCCACGCGGTCAAAGGGCAGACCTGGCGGCACAGTCGTGGCGTTTACAGGACGTCCAAACGAAGTCCGAACGACCGTGAAACGATTCAGGAGAAGTGATACGATTTTACAAGTTCTCGTCCTATATTCGTTTCCAGCAATGGGAAACGGATAGCAAACTGCTGGCTTCAATAAATACTCTGTTCTTATTTTTCCCCGATGCTGTTTGCATTAGACCTGAGGCATTCTCCCCACGATATCAAACCCATGATTTTCAATATTATGAAACATATTAGCATTGAATTAAGAAAAAATATACCGCATGTACCACAATTCCACAAAAAAGGTATTACGAAACATTAACACCCCGAATAAGACCTCCTAAGATGCAAAATCAACACAGCGAATTTCCAATAATTCAAATGAGATCCAAACACTATTGTACTTTATCTATGCACCTTACTCTTCGTTCAGCAGAAGAGAAAAAATATTATAGGGACAACCTTAGACAACCACGATAAGTCACAAAACAGGTTGCCGATAATCGTGATTTCTATAAATATAACATTACTAATACTAAATACATTGACAGAGGTCAGAAAATATGTTATTGGTGGTTCCCTTGATGCGAGAAGATCGACGGACGCAAAAGCGTTTAGTCTGTCCAGATACAAATCGCGGTCCTTCGTCTTGATGCAACGCACGCACAAATAAACCAGCTTCAGCAGAGATTTTCTTCAAAATTAATATTCTCCCATCGATTTAAATGAAATCAAAAAACCGCTGAGTGTGGAAAGTATATTTATGATTTTGCGAGATACTTTCATCAAGCCACAACAACACTTATGTAAAAATTGCCTCAAAAATGGCTAATCACAGATCGTCTTCAAGTTCAACTTATGTTTACTCAAATTGGGTTTTAGTTTAAAACCAAAAAGGGGGAAGGGAGAAACCAGAGTGCCGATGCAGCGTCCTCATATATCGTCACCAATATTTCCTCCTAATTTTAAACAAAAAAATATTAGGGTTCCTACACTAGAAGCAATATACTGAAACACACTGAGCAATAAAGATACAAGAAATAAAATTAAACGGTTCCTGAGATGTCATCTGTCGTGTTAAACACAGATCTTTTAAATAAACGGTCACGTATAATTTCGAAAATATTCCTTATTTTATTGCGTAATATATAATGGGGAAATATAAGCATTTTGATAACAAAATTAAACACTTACATACTACTCTCAAAACAGAGATCCCAACTTTTGTTTATCTTTTCCGTGTCTAAAATGTGATTCCAAATGAAACAAGTAAAAAAAATATGAAAATGTAGTCGCATTAACACAACACCGCAATCGCAACACCATATTGATCTTGAAACATTGCAAAATAGTAAATTTACAAAAAAAATACATAAAGGATCTGAAGATAGGAGAATTTATTGAATTAAGAATCTTTGCTTACTTAACACAAATCAGCTCCTATGAAGAACTATCACTGAATAATATTTTTTAAATATGAGATTGGTTATTGCGCAGGCATATTTTTCTGCTATAAACCTAATGACATATTAAGATATAATAGTCAAATGTAATAAAAAAAATACGCAAGACTTTATTTAACAAAGAACCTCTTGCAAAAAAATATGTAATCTATATTCACAATAAAAAAATATAAAACAATCAATCAGAAAAAAGAAAATCGCAGTCTACCAATTTTTCGAATGACAACTGAAGATGTTCGAGAAATTGAAAAACTTTAGAAATAAATGTAGAAGAGAAGTATGTTCCTATCTGTTTCATCCCCGTTTTAATTTTTTGTAGCAAGAAAACTCTAGTTATTACCAAAATTGATAAAAGTATTATTTGTGTAATGCTTCAGAAAAATTTATATCAGGTTGCCAAAGTTAGTATTTTTACATTAATACGAATTAAAAATAAAATATTTCTGGGACTCGGTCGCATTAAAGGGTCCAATAAGCTGTTGCCACATTGATTATTTTTTTTAATATGAAACAGGTACCCAAGGCCGGGACTTTGAATCGTTCAAAATTTCCGTTTTATATTTAAAACTTAAATTAATTTTTATGTTTTAATCTAATTTTATATCTGATTAAAAAAAAAAAAATGCTTTGTTAAAAAATTTGAACTTTTCTGGGGGTTTTTTCAAAAAACTTTTTTCCAATATTCAAGAAAAAGAATTTAAAAACTTCCCCTCCCTCCTCCCACCACCCTTAGGTGTATGGGGTGTGTTGA
>BOPP01000001.1:23698625-23712125 GCA_017312745.1 Gryllus bimaculatus | reverse complement strand
TCTTGCCGCTCGACGGCCGCCTCTGATTGGCGGAGGCGGCGGCGCGGACGCGCACGGGTCGGCGGAAACGGCCGAGGAAACGCCGCGATTGTGTTGTTAACGCCGAACGTAACGAGCTACGTGGAGCTCCGTTTAACGAAGGCATGTTTATTGTTGAACGGCCATCACGGGAAGCGGTGGACCGTGCTGCGGCGGCAGCGGCGGCCGGGTCGGTCCGAGAGCCATCCTCTGCCTCCGCCCCCGCTCGTCGCACGCCCCCCCACTCCCCGTCCCACTGGAGTGTGGACGTAGCTGCGCCCGGAAAGATCCGGGACCGGTTGTTCCACCGGCTGATTCTCAGATAAACAAGGGCACGGCCTTTAAGAAGAAGAGACCGCTACGTTGGACGCCGCCGCCGCCGATGCTGATGGCGCTGCCAACGCCGCCGACGCCGCCGCCGACGAGGCGTCGTCCACTAGGCGCTGCGGCGGAGGCGGCGGCGGCGGCGTGGCGTTCGCCATTAAATTACTCAGAGTTAAGACAGGCGGCACGGCTTGTGAGTCCTTTTTTGACGGGGAAATTATTTGATAGATTGAGTCATATGCCAGCTCCATTACGGGAATGCCCCCCTGCGGGGTGGGGTAGAACTCTAATCGATTTTCGGCAGCCTGTCGATATGCGCATCGACGGCGAATTGGTTCTGTAAGAGGCGGGGAGCGGCGAGGGCGCGCTTTCGTTCGTGTCTCATCAAGAACCTTTCTTCTGGAATTTATTTAGTCCCGCATCACCGCTACGGTTGCGGCCGTCGGTCAGTGCCGCGTCTAGAAAGCTGGGGGGCTTCTCTTTTTGATCCTGAGAGTGATACGTTTCAAATCTGTTCCGGAGGATCAGCGGGTCGTCAAATAGGAAGGAAAGATATTTAAAGCGGGATAGCAGACGACTCCATTTCTTAGGCAACGCGTGGTCTTTTTTAGGTAAATGAACGCTCTTTTCGTCCGTGTGTTGTCAACCTCCATTTATCATGGTAATTTTTTTTACTCTTCAGTTGAAGACGCAATCAAATATCTAAAATCTTACCTTACTTCAGTTCTTTTGCGGTACCCACGATCCCTATAACCCAAGAGTAGAGAACTGTTAGTTAGCCTTCCTTCGTAATAGCACCATCAATACAAATAAGAGCACTAATCGAACTTCTAAAGGAGAACATCTTCAAAAGTATTAGAGAATCTCGATTGTGTAACTAGTAATGGAGTCATTATATGCCTAACAAGATTGTTTAAAAACCGTAGTAAACAATGGATCCTTTATGTGAGAGTTAATTAATTTTCCTTCATATTTTCCCTACTTAATTATCAACACAATCCAGAAAGTGATTGACACTATTTTGTAAAATCTTGTGAAAGTGTTATTACTGAAAAAGAATTTACAAACAAATGAATTAACTTAGTTGTGTAATTCAGTATTTCAAGAAAAGGGAAAACGTAATTTGGTCTTTTAAAAGATTGCATTCTTCATCACATTCGTAATATCTTTCTTGATTGTCATTATTAACATCTTAAAACACCACATACTCGTATGTAGTATGGGGTTCCGGAATAATAATTTACTGCATCTTCTTCCCCACTTATATTTCAGCCATCAATCGTAAAATGCAAACGACATAACTCAAAATTACACGAAAACTACTAATATTTCTAAAAAATTACTTGCCATTGAATAATTATCTAATTTTGAAGAACAGATTTCCTTTATGAGAAAAACCTTGTTTAATATAGTTGTTGGGAGAGATACCAAAAACGAATTTTTTTTCAATTTTCGAAAATTAAGATATTTCAATAAAAAATATATGTACCATTTTATATAAATAAAGTATATTCCTACATAGATGAAGGAGAAAAGGGGGGAATTGAAACGTTTTCTGACAAAAATTTGGAAATCTGTTTTGGACTTCACGTAAAGTAACACTACTTTTCAAATTTTCAAGAGGTCACGGCATCAACTAGATTTATTAGTTTTGGTGAAAATTCTCTGAATAGTTTAGGCGTTTGTGCAGTCGACGGACACAGACGAAAAAACTCTTTTTCGTTTTCTGCGGCCTTCAAAATATATATTTCCATCAAAATTTCGACATCAATTCTTTTGGCAGCAACATACTTTGAATTCTATTCTACTTTGAATAAGAAAAAGTAAAAGAACTAAGCATAAAATTATCTGAAAACCAACGCTCTTATGGGTTAACGTTTCATATTTGTGAAATAGTTAAATTTCGAATGTCTAAAGTAAGTGTTATTTTCTTTGATTTCAGATTGACAGTTTTCTGCAGTAGCCGACGATGAAATTTAACAACTATCAGCATGAATTTATCGATGAAAGGTAAAAACCCGCATCTTCCATGTGTATTTCTTTAATTGCATATTAACTGTGTAACTGCATTTATTTACATTTCGGTTCTTATTTTTACGAAAATAATACGATGTCAGTTAACATTTCGCAACGCTTAGTTGCAAGAAGAAGAAAAGTATTCTCTCTTGAGATTTGTGTTTGGATGAGAGAGTGAATGGAAGAAAAGAAATGATAACATTCCTTATAAGGTGACCAATTTGCTTTTTTGTTAATCATCTGAAGCGTACGAACATACATTGTGATGTGATTTACTATATTTTGTTCTGTTATTTACATAAGAAAGATTATTTTTGTGTGCTGAAATACAGATTTAATTTTAAAACACCTATATCCAAAAGTTTAAAGGTCTTCTCTATCTCGCGAGGCAAATCCTTCCATTGCTCTTCTCTTCATGTCTCAATAAATATGGTGTCTCAAAATAAAACTCTACGCTTTTCTATATTCGACTTAATCGGTCGTCTTGTTCGTTTATTGTTATTTGATTTTTATTGTTTTTTTAGAATTTCCTTTAAAAATAATATTTAAAAGGTATTGTGCCTAAACAAATTTTCACCAACTGGAGATAGTAATCAACTTCATTTTGATTTTCTTATCTACTTAAAATGTCTACATTAATAAAACAATTTCACAATATTTCATGTCGATGTTATAAACTAGATAATGAGCATTCTTACAAACTCATACAACTACTATTTTCGTAACCCAATTATTATAATTTTAAGATTAACTTCGTGTTAACACCAGCGTACGGCTTTTGAAATCCTCTGTGAAGTTTAACTTTTCTGTACGTTTGGTTTTTGTCGTGTACAGTTTTGTGCGTCGTTAAGATTGATAATTATAAACCGTGTATCGATGAGTTGATATGAAAAAATAAAACTTCCTATCGTCGTAAATAAGTTATTTATTACTCAGAAGTACATCAGTGGTCGTTTATTACAAAGTAACACGAATCTAGTACCTGTGAGTAAAAGGCGGTACTAACGGCAGTTTTGTAATACCGCCTGCAGTAGGAAAGAAGTTTCTGAGATCTCTGAAAAAAGTGTGAATTGAAAATTGCCAACCCTATAATTATTGTAATATTTTCACCTCATAACTTGGAAATCTTTCAGCGCCTACGACCTTCTACTGAATTACGAAAACTTGACTCGATCCTTAATTACTTGCATAACGGAGCGATTGCTCAACAGAGAGGCAATTTGGACTGGAACCCGTCACTTTGATTGAATACGACAGATCCCCGTTAATAGGTAGCACATTTCTTTACTGTGAAAGCTTCTTTGCATTTCTTAGGTACAATGTGGCTACAAACAGCATGACTAAATTATTAACTAGTATTAGCATAAGTGCCAATGTACGTGCAACTACGTACATCGTACGAGATACAAAATTTAAGAAAGCTTGTGAAATATATCTATTATTTTGTATAACTCATTTTCGTAGAGTAACTTGATAAGTAATGAACTACTTTTAATCACATGTCCTTTGCGTACTTCAGGACAAGGCCCAAATAGTTATTTGTGTATCTTATGTTATGTAGACATTATGTTATGTTAAGTATGCGTTATGTAAATGTTTTTGCTCCGAAGGCGACTACGAAACCTGATGGCCTCTACTCCGAGAGGTTGGATGTAGCCTAAGGGACAAAAACGCATAATAACTTCCGTTGTGCAAACAAAACTTTATAGTTTACTTGTTCGAAGCTGAACCTAACGAGAATTTGAAACATCTTTAAATTTGTGAAATAGTGAAAAGACGCATTGTAATAATCAGTTGTCAATATGGCGTCAAAACAGAGTCCGTATTTAATTATTATTGCATACTCGTACCAACACATCTATAACGGGTTTGTCGGTTTATAAGGGAATAACATTTTGATTTTACTACGGGAATTCTCGAGAAAACCAAAAAGCTACCGACCGTTTGTTTCCAGTAAAATATAAACAATACATGAAAATGATTATGGTGGTTTTGAGAGTTGGGTGGAAAATAACAATGTTGATTACTAAATAACACGGAACATTTGGATTATTTCCGTCCATTGTCGAAAGCTATTTAGAAGATTCCATTACATCAAAAATTACATTTCCAGGATGTTAGCGGTGCACATTGTAGTAATACTACTACTACTACTACTACTACTACTACTACTACTACTACTACTACTACTACTACTACTACCACTAGTCAAGAACCATATACGTCTATAAAATAAAATTTAATAAGTAACAATGAAATGAGAGTAACTAATGGGAAATTTAAATTAACGGGAACACGTCAAAATAGCAATTTCCATATTAATTCAACAAATTAATATGTATGTATAGTTAATTTTCTTATTTGAGGATTATTCCATTTATTATTGTCCTATTTCGTAACTTTAATAAATATAATTACTGAAAAATAAGTTTTAATTTTCTTGCGGAGCGGGGAGGGAACGTCAGCAGCGGAATGATAAATCCAAAAGGCCCACTTAGGGGAAGCGGTTGTAATGAGGACCATTTCTTTTCTTTTTTAAAAATATAAATCAGTACGAATTGTTCCTAAGAACAAGTGTATGCTGTTATATCACACACTGATTATTAAGTTTTTGTTTTCACACAAAAAATAATCACTAAATTCACATAAATTCACTAAAACCCTCTTTAATATCGAATTTCCAGAAATTTGCAGAAAATTTAAAAATTTCCAGAAATATCCCCATTACCCTCACACGCGAGTAATCGGGGTCACGACGTGAGTAATGGGAGTCACTACAGAAATATGTTGCAAAATGAACATATTATTCTTCAAACAGTATTTATTTTGTCTACAATAATTTCGGAAGTTAAATGATGTGTCTCACAAGGTTGTTCAAGATGATCAGCACTGGGTTCGGGGCCGTTGGTGAAGTAAGACATTTTAAGTGCTTGAGCAATTTGATGAATTTTTCATCCGTCCAGCCATTCTTGCTACAAGTGTAAAGAGCGTCAAGGGACCATTTAAACTCATTCAAATCAGTAAATGATTTTGTTTGTGGCAATAGCAGTCACTCTGCGATAATGACAATTACTAACCACCAAAACCCCACACATTTTTATCATAACTACTCATAAACTTCCATAAAATGTTTAAAATTACTGGCAATTGATAGCAAATTATTAGCTGAAGCACTTCCCTTTCAACAAATTTTAATTTTTCTCGAAATCTCGTAGTTCAGAAGAGTAAGACCTTATTTTCTGAGAGCACTTTTTAACATCAACCGCTCACATCCCTGGTACGAATGAGATAATCGTCGATGTAAGCTTTCTTGGGCTGCGGCAATCAACTGGCTACAGTTATCATGATTAATGGTAGGTAGAAGCATGTGTTTCTGTCTTTCAATATGGTTTGTTTACAATATTTATCAATTATTTACTGATGGCTTCCATTACCCCATGATCCCTATTACCCCCGCTTCCCCTTTACCACGAAGTGTTTTGTTTCAGATTCATAGACAAACAGTAATGAACTAGTAAATAATAAAGTCTTATAATATCCAGGATAAATAGCAATGGCAAGTTTGTATGGTTTTAAATTTAAACCATGATTTTTTCCGATAATTATGTCTCGTTAAACCTCTAATATTAGTACATTTTCAATTACTCTAAATTGGGTTCCTATATTGCAATATTGTAATTTTATATTATATATTTTAAGGAATATTTCTTGTAAATACATTTCATTCATAAATGTTACAAAAAAATGATGCAAGTAACTTTTCTAATCGGCTTCTGAACGACGTAATAATTCATGCATTAACGGTAAGAGAATTCAAACCAGAATTTGAATGTAAAGACCCAGTGCAACCCAATCATATCTAACATACTATAAAATACGAGTCGTAGACCTCAGAGATATGGAGGATGGTGGTATTCGTTATCAAGATCAAAAATACAAGCGTAAGGCTCAATATCTACGAGCATTAGTTTCATATCTATATCCAGTAACGCTGAGTCTCTTTTGAAACACAATACGTTATACTTCTAGCACTATAGAGGTTCACTTACGGTGTAGTATGTGTTGTCTAAGAAGACCTACAAAAATCACAATCATCTTTAAAAGTCATCATGCATCTTCTGGGAATCCTGCGGTTGCAATGAAGTATGAAGTGAGCTTAATGACAAACGAGTATCCCAATTATAAGAACTACAGTTGATTGGTTTGATTTTTTTTAGTTCGGGAAGAAATGAAGAGAAGGTTTTGCGCTTCGAAAATGTAGAATGTGCATGCGTATTCAAACGAGATATTGTGTCTATTCAAGAAAAGGAAGATACGTAACCGTTGAACAACTGTTGGGAGTACTATAACTGAAAATGATATGAACGTTTAATTTTATCGACGAGGAGATGTAAATATGTTTAAATACTTCTAAATAATTATAAAAGCCACAGCCGTCAAAGGCAAAATAAAACATTTTCATAATGTTTCATCTGACATAAGTCTAGCTCATATATTAAAATACATTTCACATACATACCATTTAATAGGCACTTTTGATTAAATGTTTTGTGATAATATATCTTTATTTTTGTAAAAAATAAGATTCCTCCTATTTAGTGTTCACCTCTCTAATATACCACTTTTTCACCAACCAACAATGGTCGCTTATTACAGATTTCACTGTATGTTGGTATATTTAATTATGTTTCTGCGTTAAATAGTATTTTTCATACTTTGTATACAGCGAGATTTCTTTCGAGTTTGCACCTTTTGTGTTCGAGTTACATTCATCAGACTGTCAGTGGCAAGGCGTGTCTGTGCGACCAAGCTTCTGAGTGGAAATAAGCACCTCCATGGCCTGTGCTATGCTTTGACTCTTTCTCTCTCTGCTTGTGTTGACTGACATATTTTGTTATCGCTAGCACTCCGCCATTGAAAGGACTCGAAGGGATGAAGATAGCAGGTAACAAGACTCCAGGTACTGCATCCCGAAATGATGCGTATATATCGTCAGTGCACAAGAAAATTGACTGCATGTGTATTTTAAAAATATCAGTTTGTAGGAGATGGTTTCATCAGAACACGGGTGACGATTTTGCGGCGAAACACAAAGTGATTGACTCTATAACTTGGTTGTCTGTTGATTTTTTTAAATTTGTTCAAATAAAAATATAATATTTTCTTCAGTTCAATACAGAATACTTTTTTTTATATCCATTACTTTTTTGGAACACTGTCGTTATATATTTTGCAGCCAAAGAAACACTGAACTGAAATCTAAAGTTAATAATTTCATTTCTTCAGAACTCTAAAGAGAACTAATATTTAATGAGAAACCACCAGAAATTCACCTTCCGTCAAAGTCTTCCTTGACTTTATAGGCGGCAACAAGTCTCAATGCTGCATTTTAATAGTGATCACTCATAGAAGTTATTAATTAACGTATTATAATGAATCCAGATGTGAATTGCCCTGTTTCAGTAAGAACAGATGGATAGGAAGGAGGAAACCAAAATAAACTGTCATATTGATACATACTTCATTACTCTGTGTAAGATAATCATTAAACTTCAAAACTATGATCCCATGCTGACCATTTCAGTAAAATTGAACTCTTTGGCAACCACTTTTAACAGAATCAGTAGAGTGAAAAAGGTGAATGGATAGGGTGATAACAAAAAAATTAAACAAATGGAATTCAGGTTTGAAAACTTAACAGCGATAAGTACAGTTGTACAAGGTAAAATGCACACTATTACCCAGCGCAAAAAATTTCAGCTATGCAGCATTTACCGTAAATTCATATGAATTCGATTGAATATACAGAACAATAATTACACTACAAAATGTTAAAATATAGGTTAATTTGTTTCATTATTAATTAAATGCATGGATATTTCATGGATGAGTAATTTTAGAAGGGAAAATCACCACTTTCTTCTCCTGAGTTAGATGAATCTATGCTTCTAATGTCATTTTGTCGAAAAGCGCTTCATTCCTGCACAGCATTTTGTAGCCTGCTGATAGTGAGGAAATTAAAATTTTCAATTTGATTCAAAATTACGCGAAACCGTTTTTAAGTTGTCTTTAATGTTATATAATGATGTAATTTTGAAGAATAGGCGTCATTATGAAGAAATATGCTTTGATCATACAGTCGGAAATTGAATCATTTTTGAGAAATTTTGAAAATGGGGGAGATTCATGTAAAGCACCCCAAAAATTTAAAATCTACCTTCAAAATCTGAGGGGTTGCGACATAAGCCAGATCGATCGGGGAATATCAATTTAGTGAAAATCCTTTGAATAGTTTCGGCGCTAGTTTAATTAGAGACAGACAATTGGACAGACAATATATCTAGAAAAAAAATACTTTTTTGTTATCAAGGACCCACAAAATGTGGATTTTGACTACACTGTGAATCCAGCACAGCAATTTGCTTCATACAAAAGCAAGAAAAATCCACTTTTTCGGTATTAGGGTCCCACAAAAGGAGTTGTTCCTTTTTCAAAATTTGCTGCAGCCTTAGATAACTTTGTCTTACTGTGTGGTAATAAATGATAAAGTAAACATCGTTCTATGTTCTAAAACAGATCGAATTTTCAAATGTGTCATGGAGAGCAAAACCTACATAGTCGCTCCACAAAAACATGTCTGTCAGATTTACCGAATCGTTAAGAGAATCAGATTGGAATAACTCAAAAAGCCCCTCGACGACATCGCGGGAGCGAGCGCAAGTCGTAAATTCCATATCGGCCATCTCGCGCGCGTCTGGCTGCCCGTCCGCACGCATTCGCGCGCGCCGCGCAGTCGCCGCCCGCGGGGAGCGGCTGTTCGGCGCGGATATTTATTTCTTAATTCGCCCGCGTCAATTTGTGGCGTGCGGAGGCGCGCGCGGCAATTAGGACTTCGACGCCCCGGGCGCCTCGAGCTCCTGCCGCCCGCGGTCGCCCGCCCGTCCACCCGCCCGCCCTCTCGTGGGCGTAGCCGTCTCCAACTCTACTCATTGCTGCCAAAAGCCTGTGGTGAACGATAAACTCAATTTGGCTATCGGAGCGTACTTCATTGCCGTCGTCGTCTCCACTGTTGCTTTGACTGCTGACGTGCTGATTTGGAGATCACCTCTTCTGCTCCTGTAATGCTTTCAGAATCAGTGCAGTTGTTTTTTGTCATCCTTCTTTATGAATCGATCAAACGTTTGTCGTCACTTTCATCTTATATAGTATCTGCACTCTACACCGCCTTTTTATATGATTCTTTCTCTACCTTCACCTCTATCACCGTTTCCTCCATTGCCTTCCATCGTATCATCCACCTCCTCCAACACCTCCTCTCCATCACCACCTCAAATATCTTCTCCAACATCTCCTCCGCCACTTCTTCAGTAACCTCCGACTTTACCTCATCCACCACCTCTCTAACATTTCCAATACTTCTTTCATCACCTCTCTAACATCTCCGACATTACCTCCACCATCCCTACCAACACTTCTTCCGATTTCTCCTCCATCACCTCCCTAACACATCCGACACTGCCTACTCCAATACTTTCTCCATCACTTCCTCCAATACCTCCCTAATGTCTCGGTCATTACATCCACCATCACTTCCACCAACGCTTCCTTCAATATCTCCACCATCGCATCCCTAACACCTTCGGCATCACCTCCTCCAACTTTTTCACTACCTTCTTCGCCTCCACCATTTCCTTCCAAACCTCTTCCTTAACCTCCTCAAAACCTCCAACTTCCATCATCCTGCCACATCTTCAGTCTCTTCAACAATTTCCATTACAGCCATTATCACCATCATCACTGCTGTAACCAGCCACTCCCCGCCATCAGCAACAAAACTATCTCTGTCATTCCTCCTACATCTTCGGTTGCCAACGTCATTGCATGCGGGACGCCTCAGGACGTTCTTGCCGTGCTTTTAATAAACTCGTAAACCTTTATGGTGATACCGATATCCCTGTTATTTTTATTATTTTTTCTCGATCTTTTGCGCGATAATTGCGTCTGCTGCAAGCACGCTATCTGGTGGCGCCATCAGCAAACACGAAGTTCCCTCGTATCACCTGCAAAGTCGCTCATGGAGGCGGGGTGCCGGTTGTAGTGTGTGGTTTTGAAGATACTGCGGTTGGTACTACAAGTATCACGGGAAATTCATTGCTTTTGAGAGCGACAATCAATGCCGCCAAAACGAGTTCAAGAGAAGTTAAGAATTACTCAATTTAATTCATGTCATTGACACTCATTATTGGGCAAGTTTCCTTATTACATTTTCTCTCGATTTCACGACCACTTCTTCTTATTGCACTTTCGTTAAAATATGATGAAGTACTCATATTTATACTTACGACACATTGGATCTATCATAAGTATCGCGTCTTTTATATATTTTTAAAATTTGTTTAAATATTTCGAATATTTTCTTATTTTCCTACTTTTTTCTCATCTCTCGCTATTTCATTCTGTTCTTTTACCTGTATATTTTTCTTTTCCAATAACTTACCTCTCACAGAGACTCCGCTTTTTGCCACTGTAATTGCATTTCTTCCATCCCATCATTCACTTCTTTTCATACCTAATTCTTTCACATTCCTGCCATGACAAATTCTGTCTCGTTGCCAGTACAATACTTCATTCTTCGCCTTTTGTCACTTTTCTTGATATTTCGTCTTGCTGAGATACCAATTTTTCAAGTGTAATTTCTCTCCTTCCTTTCAAACACTTATTTTAATTTATTTTCCTTTCACATCATCTTTTTATCTCTTCATGATATATTTTATCCCGTTGCCTTACCTGTATTTAATTCTTCGACTTTCGCCTTGCTGTTGCACATTTGTTTTGGTAGTGAACTTGAAATAAAAATTATTAATGAATTAGTGTGCACGTAGTGAAATAAGAAATAAATTCAATAAAAAGAAATAATATATTAAAGATTTGTACAAGTTACAAGAATGCCTAATTAAATAAACACGTACGCGGCAACCTTTTTCGCCCTTTCACAGAGCTATATGGGGATGTAGTGTCGCGTGGTTCTGTGTTTTTTTTGTATTTTTATATCGAACGTTTGTGTCACTTTCTTTATATAGTATTGTTAACCGCTTTTTATATGATTCTTTCCGCCCTTCGACCTATACAACCGTTTCCTCCATTTGCTTTCAATCGTATCAATTCCAACCTCCCTCCAAACACCTCTCTTCCATCCACGCACCCCTCAAATATCTTCCAACATCTCCTGATCCCGCCACTTATGCTTCAGTAACCCCGACTTTTACCTCATTCCACCACCTCTCTAACATTTCCAATACTTCTTTCATCACTCTCTAACATCTCGCGACATTACCTCCACCATCCCTACTACCAACACTTCTTCCGATTTCTCCTCCATCACCTCCCTACACATCCGACACTGCCTACTCCAATACTTTCTGCATCACTTCCTCCAATACCTCCCCATAATGTCTCAGTCATTACATCCACCATCACTTCCGCAACGCTTCCTTCAATATCTCCACCATCGCATCCCTAACACCTTCGGCAATCACCTCCTCAACTTTTTCACTACCTTCTTTCGCCTCCATCATTTCCTTCCAAACCTCTTCCTTAACCTCCTCAAAACCCAACTTCCATCATCCCTGCACATCTTCAGTCTCTTCAAACCATTTCCATTAACAGCATTATCACCAATCATACTGCTGTAAACCACCAGGCCACTCCCCGCCATCAGCAACAAAACTATCTCTGTCATTCCTCCTACATCTTCGGTTGCCAACGTCATTGCTTGCGGGACGCCTCAGGACGTTCTTGCCGTTGCTTTTAATAAACTCGTAAACCTTTATGGTGATACCGATATCCCTTTATTTTTATTATTTTTTCTCGTATCTTTGCGCGATAATTGCGTCTGCTGCAAGCACGGTATCAGGTGGCGCCATCAGCAAACACGAAGTTCTCTCGTATCACCTGCAAAGTCGCTCATGGAGGCGGGGTGCGGTTGTAGTGTGTGCTGGTTTTGAATACTTCGACGCGTTGTACTATAAGTATCACGGGAAATTCATTGTTCTTTGAGAGCGACAATCAATGCCGCCAAAACGAGATGAAGAGAAGTTAAGAATTACTCAATTTAATTCATGTCATTGAACTCTCATTATTTGGCAAGTTTTCCTTATTACATTTTCTCTCAATTTCCGACGACCACTTCTTCTATTGCACTTTCGTTAGAATAATGATGAAGTACTCATATTTATTCTTAGACACATCGGTCTATCATAAGTATCGCCCGTCTTACATATTTTTAAAATTTGTTTAAATATTTCGAATTTTTCTTATTTTCCTACTGTTTTTCTCATCTCTCGCTATTTCATTCTGTTCTTTTACCTGTATATTTTTCTTTCCAATACTTACCTCTCACAGAGACTCCGTTTTTGCCACTGTAATTGCATTTCTTCCATCCCATCATTCCACTTTTTCATACCTAATTCTTTCACATTCCGCCATGACAAATTCTGTTCTGTGCCAGTACAATACTTCATTCTTCGCCTTGTTTGTCTTTCTTGGAATTTGTTCGCTGTGGATACCACGATTTGTTAGCACTCTATTTATGAATCGTTTGCCTTTCTTGTATTATTCTCTTTGTAGACTCGAACTTTTCTATTGTAATTACGCTCCTTCTTCCCTACATTTCTTCTAATTTATTTTCCTTTCACGTCCCTCTCTTTCATGACATCTTCCGTCCCGTTGCGTAGACTATACTTCGTTCCTCACTGCTCCCTCGGCCTTCTCCAGTCTTTTTTTCTCTTTTTCGCTGTCCCACCGTGCTCTGCTTCCCTTTGATGCCCCTCCCTCCCCACTTCCGCGCGACGCGCCCGCCCGCCGCCACCGCCCCACCTCCAGCCATGGGCCGCGGAAACTGGAAATATTTGCATCTGCTTTGCATTATTTAGGGGAAGCGATCCTTAATACAATAACTACGTGGGCGAACACGTTTTTAATGGAGAAATTTATGAATGAGTCGATTAATCAAATTTGAACGTGATGCTTCCGTGTGTGACGGCTTGTGGGGTGACAGGGTCGTCGAGTGTTGTCTCCGTGCGGTTGTCCGTGTCGCTTGTGACACTTCGCGTAAATGGAGTTTCCTCTTTGATGTAAATCGTG
>BOPP01000001.1:23674154-23698600 GCA_017312745.1 Gryllus bimaculatus | reverse complement strand
ACTTTCGTTGATATTTTGTCTTGCGAGACTCCAATTTTGCTATTGTAAATTACGCTCCCCTCTCCCTACATTTCTTCTAATTTATTTTCCTTTCACGTCCCTTCTCTTCATGACATCTTTCCTCTCCGTTGCGTAGACTATACTTCGTTCCTCACTGCTCCCTCCCTCCCAGTCTTTTTTTCTCTTTTCGCTGTCCACAACGTGCTCTGCTTCCCTTTGATGCCCCTCCCTCCCCACTTCCGCGCGCGACGCGCCCGCCGCCCGCCAGCCAGCCCCACCTCCAGCCATGGGCCGCGGGAAACTGGAAATATTTGCATCTGCTTTGCATTTTTATGGGGAAGCGATCCTTAATACATAAACTACTGTGGGCGAACACGTTTTTAATGGAAAATTTATGAATAGTCGATTAATCAAATTTGAACGTGATGGCTTCCGTGTGGTGCAGGCTTGGTTGACAGGGTCGTCGAGTGTTGTCTCCGTGCGGTTGTCCGTGTCGCTTGTGACACTTCGCGTAAATGGAGTTTCCTCTTTGATGAAATCGTCGACTGTTGAAGTCCTTCGGTATGAGTTTGTTATTTACTTCTAAGTTCATTTTTGGAGCCAATATTCGAAGGGAGGTATTAGTCGTTTATCGGGATTTTTCATTAATAATTGTTTAATTATACCGAGCTTGTACCACTTTATTCTTAATTAAAAATATCGAAATTCATCAAGTAATAATAGTTGAACTCTTGTTGCTTTTGTATTACAGTCAAAATAAAAATATCTTGGACCTTCCTTCAAATCTCTTTTTTTTCTAAGTTCAATATCAAATCTTCTGACAATCGTATCAAGCATCACTCAATTAAAAAGTAATATTGATGTGGGATAACTGTTGGTTCCTAGAAATAAGAAACAAAGAAAGCATGACCTAGTGTGATTTCGTTTGTAGATGAGTACAATGTGTATCCATCATTTCTTTGAGAACATCGAATGTTGTCTTCAAATTATTGAGAATTATTGCAAGCCTGAGCTATAATAAGATTCAATACTCCTGAAAGTTTGTAACTCTGAAAAAATATTATTTACATTAATGGCGTAATTCCAAAAAACTTGTAACACTGAAGCATAAACTTGATAAATATATTACAGAAGTAATAAAAAGACGTTCTTCCTCAATTTCTTGTATATCACTCATTAATATTCTCGCATCATTATAATACTCTCCAATACTCAACTGAGAGATCTGAATTGAATACATCAATATTGAACTGATTTAAAATTTGTTTAAGTAACATAAATTGCCTGCGTGGAAAAATATTGTCTTAAATTGTAAAAGTATTTTAATTTCCTTCTTCCCAGCGTATTAACAAGTAGTTGTTTTTTTTAACAAAATTAGTGTATTGGAGTTCATTGATCTGTACATATTTTATGTAATACTGGCAAGCAAAATATGCCCATGTAACAATCTTATCCTATCAATTACGTTTATAGCTATTAGCATAATGGCCTATAATTTTCATTCGTTTTCAACTTCGCTTTCATTCATTCCGTATTTTCTCACCTTGTCAAAGCCATTCACGTGTTACACGTGTTCAGTTATCGCTCGGTTCGCGCATTCTCTAGCAAAAAACTAAACATCATTACGATTGCGTCGACGGTCTTCGCCTCCGCATTAATGCCCAGCGACTTGAGGTTTTCTGATGGTAAGACAAGCGTCGTTCGCGACTCGTCGGGGCGTCGAGGCGGCTTTAGGCAACCATCCCATCTGGCCCAGAGCCCGCGCCACAACGCGAACCGCTCGCCGCAACGCTGCAGTTATCCTTGCCACCCCGTAATCACGCGGCTCCGTTTTGACAAGAGATCCGCGGCCCTATGCGTGGTGTGTATGTAAATTTTTAGTTAGCGGACATATTAAGGCTTGACTAAACAGGTTATTAATTTTCATATTCGTTACTCGCGCGGAAAAGTTTGGGGGGGGGGGAAAACCATGGCGCGAGAAGGAGGAATTTTGATGTGGCCGGCCACCGCGGCCGGGCCGTGACGTATCGCCCTGGGAGCTTCTCCGTCGCCACAGCTCTCACGCAGCGTGCAGGCGACCCGTTGCCACTCGTAGTGTAGTGACGATCAATATGTGAGAAAGTGAGGGAGCTCCGGTTCAGACTACTTTCAGACAACGTTACAGTTTTGTTATCACTCAAGTTTCATGGCGTTGTCTTCGTCCCTATGTCAGTGATCGTTCTCTCTTAGTTTCTCTCGCTTTGCTACAACACGTATTTGTATGAATATTCTTTGTTTTTATTCCATTCTGCAACGTATTTTTATTCATCACCATTTCTGCACTCTCAAACTACTGCCATTGACTTAGCTTTTGTTTTTCTTCTGTTTAGTACTCTTTTCACTCTTCTTACTAACTGCCATCACTACACTTTCTCGTACGATGCCATCTGTTTGTTTAGTTTCTCCCTTCTTAAACCATACGGTGACTCCATATCGACACGGCTTCCACTGCACCTATTTTGCTACCGTTTTGCAGATCTCCTTTGCATCACCTCCGCCCCCGCCAACCAATTAGCCCAGAAACCGCTAACGAGATAATTCCCGCAGTCGAGAAACGCTTTTTTTAAGCAGTGGCGGCTGCCGACCGCCGTTTGTAAAGTCCGGTCCCAGCTAATTGTGCGCTTGCGTAAGTGAATGAAACCAAAGACGCGGTCGCCATCGCCACCAGCGCCCCCCCCCCCTGCTAACGCTCCGCCACAGTACCCAATTCAACGTCCGCCTGTTTCCGTCGTCATCCCCCGCCACATAACCCCCCGCGCCCTCCCCGTCTCACTTTTTTTCCCTCCCCACGCGCCCGATACCTCGTCTCACTCCACGCCCTCATCCACATCCACCCCGCCCTCCGGCATTGGCCCCCTCCTCCCCCGCCCCCTCTCATGCCACGTAATCCCACCCCCGCTCTTCCCATTGCCCCCACTCCTGTCCCCCAGCCACCTCCCATGCCCCCTCTCCCTTCGCACGCCCCCTCTCACTGTCTAGTTCCACAACACCAATCTTCATTGCCTACAGAGCACCTCTACCACAACGTTGTGGTAGGATTTTTGACACTAACGCTTGCTCAGGTAGGTTCGAATTCAGTCGCAGTCTGGAGGACAATGTCTGACGCCGACCAGCTACTCTGATCTACGGTGTTTTCTCGATCAAACCAGGGTGGCTGCCGCGAAAAAATAAGGGCCAAGGGTACCCTAACAAAAAATGGACCTCGTCTGATCTTTCCTTCCTCTCTCATTGTTCCTCTTTCCTTTCTCCTCACCGCTTACCTTTTTACACCTCCCATGCACTACACTATTACACATCCGGGAGACTGATTGGAAACTAGGAGATTGTCCCGGGTGGGCGGTGCCCCGCTGCTGTGGGAGGTACTACTGGTTGGGGGAAAAAACTGCTAGTCCGACAGTAGGTCAGGCACCAGATCTCACTATCTAGAGGGCGGGAAAGATCGATCCGGCACCTTTCCGAAGAAAAAAAATGCCATTGCCACTAAACTTACGCGACTAATTATCTTATTAAGTTGACGGCGTCTGGAAATCACTAACAAACAATCCAATTAATCTACCACAACTCCCCTACCGTGGTCTCACAGTGGACGCTGATTTAGACGTGGACCAAAAAAACAGTTTTTACTGCAGTTAACCTTCTTTACTTTCATGGCTTTCAATTACTTCCTGTTTTCACATTCATTAATTATCGCCATTGCCAGGTTATTCCGAAAAGTACCCTTCCATTTCTCACGAGACCTCCTTACTTTCTTTGCCATACCTTATTTGGACATTTCTGGCCAGTCCTTTGGCAAAACCACTAGTCATATTATCGTTTGCTGTCGCCCTCTCATTCCATTCACCTATTTCTGCCACTAGGTTACTCTTGAGTAAATGCCTTCAGAATCCACAAATGCCCATTGTGAATCCATTCTTACCACGCAGATCGCGCGTGGAGTATCACATCACTCCTTCTATCTCCTGCATTAGAGCTGCTCCCTTGACCCACAATCGCCTCAAAAGATGAATGGCTTCCCTCAGAATAATTAATGATCAAGCAGTCTATTTGGGTCCTGCACCTACCTTAAAAATGTCTGTCTCTTTTTTGTGCAGATGTTGCCGGCGCAGGTTGACAATAAATACAAAGTCTTTATTTGTCGGTAGAATGTTTCGTGTATTAGAATTGTTTGTCCGTAAAAGCGCATGTTCGTGCGTACATACATTTATTTAAAAGCGATTTTGATTAAGAAAAACATTGCAATTGCATGAAAATTCGTTTGCCTTGCTTTTAGAGGTATGAAAACAAACTGATTGTATTTCGTAAAAAATGCCATGTAGATTAGTATTGAAGTGGAGAAAGGATAAAATATGTCGATAATTTTTAAGGAAAGAAACCAGTATTGTACCAGTTTTATAAGGAATCCCAAGAGATGGAGCTGTGGCCGATCATTATGCTGTCAAGGTTGAACTTCAATGTGGTCGATTTTTCGTTTAAAAAATGACTCCAGACTTTTAGCGGGCCAAACAGGTTACTTTCTTAAAAGTCGGTTCAGGCATATTTAGGAGCGCAAAAACATGTCGCAGCTATGGATTCGCCCCACTATTTCTAAAACACCATCTAGACACGTCAATTTTTCGCCACGATAAAAGGCAGGTACGAGTAAGTGTCAACTTATTCTACAAAACCAAAGCACTTTGTGGTACTCGAAGTCGGTTCCCATCCTGGTCCCGCCTCTTCGGAGCTGGTTAGTAAACCCTAATTCCCGGGTTATGGCCTCTCCCAGAACCTGTTGCGAGCTCCCCTGTTTCCATCGGACAGGGTTGCCTCATCCTCTCTCTGGTTTACTGTTGAAGTCCTTCGGTATGAGTTTGTTATCTTACTTCTAAGGTTCATTTTTGGAGCCAATATTCGAAGGGCAAGGTATTATCGTTTATCGGATTTTTCATTAATAATTGTTTAATTATACCGAGCTGTACCACTTTATTCTTAATTAAAAATATCGGAAATTCATCAAGGTAATAATAGTTGAACTCTTGTTGCTTCTTGTATTACAGTCAAAATAAAATATATTCGACCTTCCTTCAAATCTCTTTTTTTTTATAAGTTCAATATCAACATTCTGACAATCGGTATCAAGCATCACTCAATTTAAAAAGTAATATTGATTGTGGATAACTGTTGTTCCTAGAAATTAAGAAAACAAGAAAGCATGGACCTAGTGTGATTTCGTTTTGTAGATGGAGTACAATGTGTATCCATCATTTCTTTGAGAACATCGAATGTTGTCTTCAAATTATTGAGAATTATTGCAAGCCTGAGCTATAATTAAGATTCAATACTCCTGAAAGTTTGTAACTCTGAAAAAATATTTATTACATTAATGGCGTAATTCCAAAAAACTTGTAACACTGATATATTACCAGAGGTAATAAAAGACGTTCTTCCTCAATTTCTTGTATATCACTCATTAATATTCTCGCAATCATTATAATACTCTCCAATACTCAACTGAGAGATCTGAATTGAATGCAATCCAATATTGAACTGATTTAAAATTTGTTGAAGTAACATAAATTGCCTGCGTGGAAAAATATTGTCTTAAATTGTAAAAGTATTTTAATTATCCTTCTTCCCAGCGTAGTTAACAAGTAGTTGTTTTTTTTACAAATTAGTGTTATTGGATTCATTGATCTGTACATATTTTTAGTAATACTGCAAGCAAATATTGCCCATGTAACATCATCCTATCAATTACGTTTATAGCTATTAGCATAATGGCCTATAATTTTCATTCGTTTTTCAACTTCGCTTTCATTCATTCCGTATTTTCTCACCTTGTCAAAGCCATTCACGTGTTACACGTGTTCAGTTATCGCTCGAGTTCGCGCATTCTAGCAAATAAACATCATTACGATTGCGTCGACGGTCTCGCCTCCGCATTAATCCCCAGCGACTTGAGGTTTTCTGATGGTAAGACAGCGTCGTTCGGACTCGTCGGGGCGTCGAGGGGCTTTAGCAACCATCCGACCATCTGGCCGCAGTAGCCCGCGCCCACAACGCGAACCGCTCGCCCGCAACGCTGCAGTTATCCTGCCACCCCGTAATCACGCGGCTCCGTTTTGACAAGAGATCCGCGGGCCCTATGCGTGTGTGGTATGTAAATTTATAGTTAGGGACATATTAAGGCTTGACTAAACAGGTTATTAATTTTCATATTCGTTACTCGCGGGAGTGGGACATGCGCGAGAGGAAGGGAATTTGCATGTGGCCGCCACCGCGGCGGCGCCGTGACGTATCGCCCTGGGGAACTTCTCCGTCGCCACAGCTGCTTCACGCAGCGTGCAGGCGACCGTTGCCACTGTGTAGTTAGTGACAGATTCAATATGTGAGAAAGTGTGGGAGGCTCCGGGTTCAGACTCACTTTCAGACAACGTTACAGTTTTGTTATCACTCAAGTTCATGGCGTTGTCTTCGTCCCTACTGTCAGTATCGTTCTCTCTTAGTTTCTCTCGCTTTGCTACAACACGTATTTGTTAATATTCTTGTACTTTATTTCTCATCTATCAACGGATTTTTATTCATCACCATTCTGCACTCTCAACCTACTGCCATTGACTAGCTTTAGCTTTTCTTCTGTTTCGTACTAATTTTTACATCTTCTTACAACTGCCATCACTACCACTTTCTCGTACGAATGCAATCTGTTTGTTTAAGTTCTCCCCTTCTTAAACCATACGTGACTCCATATCGACACGGCTTCCACTGCCACCTTATTTGCTACCGTTTTGCAGATTCCTGCATCACCTCCGCCCCCGGCCAACCAATTAAGCCCAGAAACCGCTAAACGAGATAATTCCCGCAGTCGAGAAACGCTTTTTTTCAAGCAGTGGCGGCTGCCGACGCCGTTTGTAAAGTCCGTCCCAGCTAATTGTGCGCTTGCGTAAGTGAATGAAACCAGACGGTCGCCATCGCCACCAGCGCCCCCCCCCCCTGCTAACGCTCCCGCCACAGTACCAATTCAACGTCCGCCTGTTCCGTCGTCATCCCCGCCACAAACCCGCCCCTCCCCGCTCCACCCCTCCGCCCGTTTCTCACTCCCGCCCTCATCCTCCCCCGCCCTTCACGCATACCCCCTCTCTCTCCTCCGCCCCTCTCATGCCACTAATCCCACCCCCCGCTCTTCCCATGCCCCCCCACTCCGCTCCCCCGCCCCTCCCATGCCCCTCTCCCTTCCACGCCCCCTCTCACGTCCATGTTCCCACCAACACCATCTCTATTGCTACAGACACCTCTACCACAACTGTGGTAGGATTTTTGACACTAACTTGTCAGGTAGGTCGAATTCAGTCGCAGTCTGGAGGACAATTCTGACGGACAGCTACTCTGATCTAACGGTGGTTTCTCCGATCAACACCAGGTGGCTGCCGGAGCATTACCCTAACAAAAATGGGACCTTGTCTGATCTTTCCTTCCTCTTCATTGTCTTCTTTCCTTGTTTTCTCACCCCTTACTTTTACACTTCCATGCACTACACTATTACACATGCCGGGAGACTGATTGGAAACTTAGAGATTGTCCCGGGTGGGGCGGTGCCCCGCTGGTGGGAGGTACGTGGTTGGGGGAAACTCTGCTAGCCGACAGCAAGTCGACGCCGGATCTCAGAGCGGGAAAATCATCGCCATCTGCCGAGAAAAATACATGCACCAAACTTACGGGACTAACGATCTTGTAAGTTGACGATCAATCAATTAATCTACCACAACTCTCGCCATCGTGGTCTCACGGATGACGCTGATGCCGTGTCCAAAACAGTTTTTACCTGCAGTTAACCTCCTTTTCTCTCACTGGCTTCAATTACTTCTTTTTTACATTCATTATTATCGCCATTGCCAGATTTTTCGAAAAAGATCCTTCCATTTCTCACGAGACCTCCGACATATTTTTGCCATTGCGTATTTGGAATTTTCTGCCAGACATTTGGCAACCACTAGTCACATTATCGTTTGCTGTCGCTCTCATTCCGTTCACCTATATCGTTGCCACTATTACTCTTGATTAATCCCCTCAAATCCACAAATGCCCATTATAAATCCATTCAGGGTATATCACTAACACATTATTGCCCCTCCTCATAGACTGCTCCCCTTGGCACAATCACCTCAAAGAGTAATGCTCCCCTGAAATAATAATATCACAAATCTATTGGGTCCTTCACCTACCTTAAATGTCTGTTTTTTTGTGCATTGCCGGCGCAGGTTGACAATAAACACAAGTCTTATTTTCTAGAGTGTTTCTTATTAATATTTTCGTAAAACGCAGTCGTCGTACATGCATTTATTAAACAAATTATAAGAAAACATAATTTGGCATGAAATCCTTCCCTCTTTTAGATATAACAATTATGTATTCGCAAAAATCCATTAATTATATAATTGAAGAAATAAATATGTCATATTTAGAAGAAACAGGTATGTAACATTTTTAAGAACCAAGAGATGACTTGCCATTCATTATGCTGTCAAGTTGAACTTCAATGTGCCGATTTTTCGTTAAAAAAATGACTCCATTCTTTACGCAAACAGTACTCTTAATCGTTCAGTATATTTAAGGGACGCAAAACATGTCGCACTATGGATCGCACTATTCTAAAACCATCTAACATCGTCATTTTTCTCACATAACAGTACAGTAATCACTTATTCTACAACCAAGCACTTTTGTACTCGAAGTCGGTTCCATCCTGTCCCCGTCTCGACTGTTTAGTACCCTAATTCCCGTGTGACCTCTCCCAGACCTTTCACTCCCCTTTTCCATCGGACAGGTGCCTCACGACATAGCGGCGCGTGCTTTCGTCAGCGTCTGGCGCCGCAACAATTGCGCAATCGCTTAGATAACTGGAAAAGGAATCGGTTTCGATTAAATTGCACCGTTCGTGTCTAGAGGAAATAAAACTCAAAGAAAGTTCGCTTTAAATATATGTGACTGTGATACAGCTCCCTATTTCAAAATTGGTTTCACTCAGTTAGAAAGTGTTATATTCGAACAGAACCCTCCTGCAAATTTTTGTTTTTAATGTAAGTTCAATCTTGGACAACTCATTTGCTTTACGTTTATTTTCAATACTCACCCAATTTCACTACCTTCTAAGCTACTGTGTTGTTCACACTTATTACCGGTAGCATACATTACCAATATTACTGGTAGCATACGTACATCTCGATTGCAGAATTAATTATTATCCTCAATTTTTAATGCTTTCTGTCACCTGGGCTCTTATTTGTTACATTATTTTATTTTTTTCCACTTGTTTACGAATAAATTTAAAAAACAAAACAGTAATTATTCAAATTCTTTCATTGCCCTGTCATTCTATAAACGAGTACTTTCGAATCTATTTAAATAAATCAAAATCAAAAGAAGATTCATTTAACACTCTGCTTTTGAAATGAACCCCTGAAGTAATAGTCAATTACATAATTGCTAATTCATTCAAAAATATGATTCAAACTAACTACTAAGTGAAAAATGGCTCAACTGAGTCGTTATTCATTAAGAACAATCACAGCCTGCATATTCCATTGAGAATTCAGTTGTGTTTTTCAAACAGCCGCCACAGAGCCCGGGGCGTTTTTACGTAATCGCCTGTCGCAGTCGTTTGTTTAACCGCCGCCGGCGCTAGTCCGTTTGCCGAGGGGGCGGCACCCGTTGGCGGTAGGGGAAAATGTTGCGTGCGGTGCGAGGACCCGACAGCAATTGGAAAATCACATCACAATTGGAAAATCACAGTGGACATTCCTCCAAGGCAGTAGTTGCGGCCGTTGCAGCCCAAGGGGTTTCAAGCCCGTTGCGACTCCGAGGGGTGGAGAGGAGAGAAATTGTGAAGGGGTTGAATCGTCCTTGGTGTTACCAGTGGTGACCGGTGCTCCTACCAGCTGCAGGTTCCACCTCCATCGAATGGCGGAAATTTATTTTCCAAAATTCAGAACATTGATATATAATCATATGTGAGCAATCCATGTAAATTAGTTAAAACTAAGTTTAAAAAAAGTCTACATTGAAATACTACTTACATCACTTTATGCATGGTGTCCATGTCAGATATTCACCTTCCGCGCTCGCGGTTCTGGCTTTGATGTCCACAGGGCACTTGAGTTTTTGTTATGCATGGAGACAATTGGCGGTCATATAATTCATACAAAACAAAGAGAAAAGGGCTTTATTTCGAAAACACGGTGGATCACTCCAGCACTTTGCAATAAGCTCTATTGCTTGAACACGTTCACAAAATTATTTTTATTTCTAAAATTGCACTATCCTGGTATATCTTGTAATAAAAATATTCTACACACACAACATCGCTCGCAAACTGTAAGTTAGATGAAACTGCAGTCGAGAATACGCACTCACCGTGTAAGGCAGAACGAGACTTTCTTTCCAGAACTGACAAGTTTACACAACGGACTCATAATCAAAAATCAATATTTCGAATCAAAAATCTAACATCAAAAGGAAATTAATTCTCCCAACTTTATAAATAATGCATTCAGATCTGCCAATATTGTACTGAACTTGTGTTTTTTCAATAACACGCGAAATTCATAAAATTAAGAGTCACAGTGTCAGACGACAGAAATTTGGGATTCCCCTCGGGACACCGCGCAGACCTCGGTTACCAACCCCCCCCCCCTATTAGTTGCCGTACCGAAGGCCCTATGTTGAAGCGTGGGACCAGAGGGTAAATGCAGTAAACGCAGTCATTGAGGTAAGAGCTGAGAGCGTTGTGCAATATCTGGGAGGACATCAGAGAGGTCGCCAGTTGGTCGCGCTTTGCATTTAAAATGTTTTCACATACGAATCGATATTATTGTAATATCTTGAATATTCAAAGTCATTAAAACGAAAATGTATAGGCCTAACATATTATAAAATATGTACCGAATGTCTGGGAGTTGTGCAACCATGCAACCTAGCAAGAACTGTCACAGTGCTACCCTTCGGTGGGAAGCTAACATAAAATTGACTTTTTAGCTCGACCCCAACTGAAACTGAAAAAAAAATTAATTTTCAACAAATATAAATGTATTGAATTTAACTTCCTCTTGAAACTCATATTTTGCTGTTATGAAAGTTGAAACCAATACATCACTTAAGATAATAAACAAAAACTAAATAAGCAAAAGTAAACTATTTATTAGTTATTAGCTAGTAATCATTTATTGTTCACTACATGAACAAACTCCAAATCATATTATGAAAAACTTGTCTTTTGCTTCCTTCCGTTTTTTTTATTCTGGGAATGTTATTCTTCTTTTGATGATGATCATGATGATTATTATTAATATTTATTTTTCGAGGGCCGCAATTATTTTATAATTGTGTAATTGAAATTTATAATGTAAATTTAGTGGATGATGCTCAACTTTGAAACAGATCTTAAGACGCCTAGTCTTAAAGGTCTAAAAGATTTGAAAAAAAGAGTTGACGCCACTTATTGCACCGAATGACGCTCCCTTTCCCATTAAAATTAGAAGTGAAAAAAAAATTACCTCAGGTTTTCCCTGCCCCACCCTTTCCCCTTCTCCGGAATCAGACTGAACTGAAATTGCTCTCAATTTCAATGGGCCTGATTCGATCTATCAAACCTGCTCTTTCATCTGATTAGTTTGAAAATTGCGGCTGGTATGACCGTTAAATATTACTTTTAAAAATGCAGCAAATATATACTTGTTTACACGCCTTAAATCTACGATACCGGGCAGGGTGGAGAAGGTAGTTATAAGGGGGGGGGGTTTAGGGCCTTCGTCAGAAGAATCATGGGTTCGCACACCGCCTCGAGACGTTGGCCTTTTTCAGTGACTCTAAAATAACTTACATCGCAATGTGTCTCCGGCTAGATAATCCACACTGCTGAGAGACTTACCGATATTAAGAGTCAGTGTATTATTTTAAATATCCTCTACTAGATGATGATTATTATTAAGGTTTAAGGGTGCTTCGTCCTCAGCTAGAAGTGTTGATTATTTCAGGATAAGTAAGGATGTTTCTTCTGATAAATGTATTTTCTCAAAAAGCTATGCAAATTATATTTAATTTCTTAGGACTTGTTGTCTTCTAATTGAGTCTTTGTTGTTTAAGAGACTAAACAAATGATAAATTATTTAATGACTTTTTTACATTAAACAAAGTAAAGAAATTATATGCATTCAGTAAATGTTTATTTGCAAAAGTAAAATATGTTAATTTCGTTCTCAAGAATGCTTTTGAGGGTTTTTTAGGACGGCCTCAACGAATGTCCAACAATAGGTAGTCAGACATGCAAGTGTACCCTGGTGGGGAGTCAAAGAGTTACCCAATTATTATAATCTACTTTTTTAGAAGAGGTGTACTGAAAACTAATTTCATATGCCATGTGAGACGGTGATTTTTTTTATTAATAATCCTCAACATACCAAGTTCTCAAATTATTTGTCCCTTCCTGCGAGTAGTGGCACTCTTTTTTGCGCTCTAGACTCAAACGTCCATTTCGAGGATCCAGAACCCTCTACCACATTGTAAGCAGACCCCACTGACCCCCTCAGAAATGGTAAATGTAAAGTGAACAAGAAATATAAGTAACTGTTGTCATCTTTCTCAGTTCATAAGTCAAAGGGTTAAAAGTAAGTCACTCTACTGCTGAGTGCTTCCCAAGCTCGCGCTGTCTTCTAGACGTCTCCTCGGCGCGAAATGGGTCGTGCAGCACCTGCATCCTCCTCTCCGTAAACAGGGAAGTTTATGGCCCTCGTGCAGCTGAAAGCGATGCGACGCGCTCGTAGGGCGTCCGTCGGGCGCTGCGTTGACGAGGACTGCACGTGTCGCCCACCGCATCACAGAATTTCTGGATTTCTCTCCACTTCCTGTGTTTCCCTGAAATCGAAGTGAATTGAAGTAGATGTATCAAACCTGCACTTTCATTTGAGTAGTTTAGAATTTCCGGCTGATAAACCAAGTATTACCTTCAAGAGTACAGACTTAGATGCGCATTGATATTTAATTATGATGAATGTGATGATAATGATGATGTTGATTGTAATCTGGTTACTGAGCACCCTGCAGACAAGGTTTGTGCCTTTATGCCATCCCTTTGCCTGGAAAATAAAAATAGGTGGTACGCTCAGCGGGAGAGAGGGGGCAGTGGAAACGTGGCCTCCGAAAATTTTGAAAAAGGCTCGTAGCATTTCGTAATAAAACATTTATTTCCGTAAATATATTCAAGTCCTTCATTTCTCCTCCTTGTCCTGTTGTCACCCCTTCCTTAGCCACATATATACAGACACATACACACTTACAAGCACTACACTACCGCATATCGGGTGACAATTCGGGAGCTTAGGGCTTGTCCCGGCTGGGGCGGTGCCTTGCGGGTGGGAGATATCTGGACGCGAAAACCCCGCAATCCGAACTACACGACAGCGCTAGATTTTGCCATTCAGTGGAGGAAGAACACCTCCCCTTCACGTGATATATCAAGCACTAAACTTACGGACTAATGATATTAGCAGTTGAAATCGGAAACACGCAATAATCAATCAACCGAAGTAAATGGAATTCTCGAAAATGTGAACTGAGATCTTGCAACGCTCGCCAACTTCTAGACATTTCTCCTGCGCACATTTAAGTCGCATAAGACATTCTCTCGGCCACATCTCCGTAAATTTGGAAGTTAAAAAGCCTCACACAGGAGGCTAGAAGTACGAGACAAACCACGAAAGGGGACCGTGTTCAGTGTCGACATTTCCGAATGCTGCAGTGTCCCTTTCCACATTACAAAATTTCTCGATTCCTTTGTCATTTTCTTCCTCTGAAATCGAAATGAATACATATTACTGTTAATTTCAATAGGCGCGATTGGATCTTTCCAATATACAACATTATTTCTTTAAAACTGACAAAGGAATATATCCGTGAAAGCCGGTCTTGGTGACATGAGGGTTCGAGTAACGTTCAATATATGCAGGAACTGAATCTTTATGAACAGAATTCTGTATGTTATATTGTTCAATGTTGTGTGTGACTTGGTTGAAAAGTGGTTTAATTTACCTGCGTCTGTGGAATGGTTCATCTTCTCACTATGTATCCCAGCTCTAATGAATTATTTTTCATCATGGTATCATCTTACCATCCTTCATACAGGGGATGGCAAAGACAACCTATAAAAAGAAATCCTGAAATAATAAGTATGACCTACAAACCAACATCATGTTGCATAACATATTGCATTATGCAAATAAAAACCTCTCCACTAAACACCCTTTTTTAGAAGATTCGGAAACGCATATTTTGTGGAGGCCCGCCGCACGCATCCCCAGTGACCTTCGTGCAGCGCCGCGCCGCGGGGCCCAACGTCGTGGGTGGGGAGGACCTTCACGACGTCACATGCTGCGGGGCCCCCTGCCCGTCATTAAGTCTGAACTCTGAAGGCGCGTCAAAAGAAATCGAGGGATAAATTCCGTTCCATGAATATGGATTCTCCACATAAAGACACCGTTTGCGTCTCTACCAGCGAAAAAATGTCACCCCGACAGGTCATTTTGATACAGGAGAGGTGACAAGGTGGTGTGGGAAGATATATTGTCGGTGCACAACAAAAGTGACAATCTAAAAATTTACCCTTTTTTGAGGTAAGTGATAGTATATGTTGAAAGTAGTATGTTTTACGAGTAAATAATTCCATAATATTTGAGAATATCATTAAGACTATAGTGTAATGAGTGAAGATAATCAAAGACATTCGATATTCGTATGCATGACCCACTTGTATAAAAATGATATGACGGATACCATGGTGACAGACAAGACACTTAAAAATATTTAAAAAATCATTAACCAGAATTGGAATGAACGTCTTACCGAACGCAGTGTGATATATGAGGTAGACGGCTTGTGAACATGAACAGGAAAACGTGTATTGAAATACGAACACATCGTAATGTTTTTTCTTTTAATTGTTTGTGTAAAATTCTTCTCGTTCTTGTTTATTATCCTGAGTATTGTTTAATATTGCAAATAAATGTTATATTTTCATTAGAACCGTGAAAATACTTTTTTTATTTAATCAAGCGTTAAGACACCTTGTCCAACCTATGGTGTATATAATACAATCATTGACCCTAAAATAAATAAATGGATATATCTGTTTTTCCTAATTAGTGGATTTATTTTACTAAAGGAGAAAAATATAACAATATAGAGCAAACTAACGGTGACTATTGAAGCTTGTTAACTGCGACAATTGGCCATGTTTATATCCTACGAAGATCGTTTGTGATATTGTGACATTTGATAATACCATCGTTTTATTTAAAAAATCCAATTAGGAAAACATTTTGTGGGAATAAGAAGTCCTTAATGCAATTTTATACAACTCATTTGTTTATATTTTCTTTGCGGGTGGCGAACGGTTAAAATCCTTAACAGACGCCGGTAATTAAAAGTGACCTTTCATTCCTCTTTTTGATTGCGTTATACCGATATAACAATATAGTATTTCGAAAAGATTGTTTACAAAAGAGCCCGTTTCATTTTATATAAGTAAACTCCCTTTTAGACGCGATAACAAAATTTTCTGTTTAGTATGAAATCGTTTTCCTATGAAATGGCAATTTTGTAGGTGTGTCAATTTTCTTGCGCACCGTCTACGTCTGCAGCTTCCTCCAAGAAGCGGAAACAAAGGTTCTATTTACAACCAAATGGTTTTCCTACAAAATGACAATGTTGTAGGTGTGTCAGTTTTCTTGCGCAGCATCTGCAGTTCGCTCCGAGACTGCGCGAGGACCCCCTGCGCGGCCGGTCACATCGCTCAAGGCTTCCTTCGCGAGGCCCATAAACTTCCCTGTTTACCGAGACGTCGACGGGAGCAGGTGCTGGCGACCCGAGTTTGCGCGGGGGAGTCCAAGGGGGCGCGAGGTTCGGGAGGCCTCTAGCAAAGCAGCCCCTTTATTCGAGTTACATCCGGAATTAAGATCGATATATAAGCAGGTCTCATAATTACGTTACAAATCGTCATCATTATCTTTCACGCGATCTGGACATCATCTACACTACGGAGGCGATCTTATGTTACGAATGTCTATTATAAGTTAAAAATTAAAACAACACACCCTTCTTCGTACTACATCCGGAACTATATAAGCTTATTTCGATATGTAAGCAGGTCTCATAATTATGTTATGAATATCTATAATATGATAAAGCCTATAATGTGTTAAAAGTGACCAAATGTTATAAAAATAAAATGCACCTTAATTTTTGTTGAGGCCTATTTTTTTTGACGAGGAAATATTACAATTGCCTTTTTAAGTTAACCAAAGATGTAATTGATGAAAATTCCAATAAACATTGGAACATTGGGACAAATCAAACTCTACTTATTAATCTGTTACATTTTTCTAATTTTTAACATTAAGTCTCCTTTTTCTGTAGTTTTAAACAACATCAGCAGACCAGTGTGTGGTGTGATGTCATTCTCTTTTCTGAGCGTAGATCAGTGAGAAGGCTTACGTCTTCATGTCCTTCTCTTGTGTAGGTGATCAGAGATTTAATTTGTAAGCACAGGACATACTTGTCTTCTAGGTCACATAACTAAGATATCTCACTCGCTGCAGTGGTATAACAAGTATACTTTACTCAATCTTTTTAAAAAGAACTTATGTTGAACTCTTGATTTAAGTTTTGTAGTAAATATCATAAAAATTAACAAAATACAAAAGACTATGTAACTCTCTTCACTGTTGAGAAACTAGTATTCAAAGACACAAATGTAGCTGATTATATTATTACTTACTCAGCTCTTCCTCAATGGGTTACTTTGTATGATTCCATTTCCAGAAAAGAAACGATCATCCAATATATTGCTTTCAGTATTGTATCTCTCACTATATTTTTCACATGGATTGCTTTTCAGAGAACCGCACTATCTCTTTTTCTTGTACCCGTACGATTCCACCCCTGAATTTTCTTTGTCGATTTACCTAAATAATTCTCTTCGCTTAAGGATAACAAAATAGTTATCCGCTAGAGTAATAACACCCATATAACTTCTTATTATATTTATTTATGTACGAAGAGCGTTATAAATGCTCTAATGATCGGGCGTCGGCAAAAAGCTCGAGAGCCTCGGGCCCGAGGGCATTTTATTGCTCGATACCATTAGAATACCATCGTGGTGCATAAAATAATGTATTTTTTACCCAATTTTAATAATTATGATTTCCTTTTTTACCAGATGTTGACTTGTTTGGTTTGACTTTTTACGTTTTCCTCCTTTTATGCCCTTTCATAATTCCCTCTCGTAATTCCCACCATAAGAAAGCATGCAGTATCATTCTACTATTTTCATATTTTCCGTGTAACACGATCCTTTCGAACGTACAACGTGTATATCAAGCTCTGTATCGAATGTAATAACAAGAAATAACGTAACAGTAAAAAATAAACTCATTTCATCTTAATTTATAAAATTGTTATTCAAGTATTGAATGATTTAACTTTTGAACGTAAAAAGAGTTCACCTTGCGGAATATTGAATTTTTAATAGTAATAATATCAACATTTCGAGACAAATGTACCATTGTCTATGGCTAATTTCTCACTACAAATAGACGATTGTGGTAGTAGATTCTATTAATTCAGTTTGTTCTCAGTGTTTTTTACTCTACTCATTACTTCAAATACTTACTGTTTTTTATTTTTTTAAATTTATTTTTTTCAAAGAGGATACAACGAAATTACACCATTGAAAATTAAAACATATTAGACAAGTTCCATAAGGAAAATTAAAGAAGTCGGAAGCACACCTACCGCCGCTTTGTAACATTACTTTCAAATCTGTGTAGTTGTTTTTCAGCTATCTTCTTGTAATATTTATAATTTAATAATCTCTATTTTGTATATTTTTATTTTTTTGGTATCATCTGCAGCATTAATTGTATTGGCGGCTTCTCACTCGAGCATGACAGCGAAAGTGTATTTTGAGCGAACGAAAAGGAGGACTAGTGCAGGAAGGAGCTCGTGCACGCCAGCTGCGTGCCTTCCTCGCCTCATAATGCTTCTCTATTTCCCGCGTGTCCGCGGCGAACTAAGAGCGCCGAGCGATGGTATCAGCGTCCCGCCGCGCAGAACGGCATCTACTGGCGCACAATTCACTGCGGGGCGAGGCGGGGCGAGGCGGCCGAAGGCGGGCGAGGCGCGGCGCGAGGCGGGCGAGGCGGGGCGAGCGGGCGAGCGGGGCGATGGCCGGGCGAGCCGGGGCGAGGCGGGGCGAGGCGGGGCGCACGGGCGGCGCGGGCGAGCGGGGCGAGGCGGCGCGAGGCGGCGAGGCGCGGCGGGGCGGAGGGCGGGGCGAGCGCGGGCGCAGGGGGCGAACGCGAGGCGAGGCGGGGCGGACGCGAGGGCGAGCGGGGCGAAGGCGAGGCGGTCGAGGCCCCGGGGCGAGGAGGTGCGCTGGGAGGGCGGCTAGGACGGGCTAGGAGGGGCTAGGAAGGGGCCTGGGAGGGGCTGGCGAGGCAGGGGAAAGGGGGGCTGGGAGTGCCTATGGGGGAAGGGCTGCTGGGAGGGGCCTTGGGGAAGGGGGGGAGGGGCTGGGAGGGGGCCCGGGAAGAGGCCCGGGCGGGAAGGAAGGGCGGGCGGGAGAAGCGGCGGGAGAGGAGCGGGGGACGGGGCAGGGACGAGCGGGTGCGGAGGAGCGGGGAGGGGCGGGGCCGGTTGGGGCCAAGTCGTGCGCCGGCAGCAAGGATTTTGGGGCCTGTCCGGGCAGGATGTGTGGCGCAACGCACTGCCACACGCCGGAGATTTGAACGCCCGACGAGAGTCCCTCCGTCAACGAAATTTCACTTCACCTCCGTAATGGATTATAGTACTTCATTTCCATGGCTGATGAAAAAGAGTGCAGGATGTAGGCCTCTAGCCTCTCCGCATTCCTAATGTTAGATGCGCTTGAACAGATGTTAATTCATGGTTTGTAGGTGAAGTGTGCTGCATCTTCAGATGTAGGTACAACGGTGGATAATTGCTCCATTTGCTCTCTTTTTACGATATATTTGTTCATAAGTGACACACCAATTAAATTTATGTTTATATGTACTTACGTTTTATTAATAATATTTTTAATTCGGAAATACTTTTATTAATAATTTTGCAATGCTCTCTCTCAGATTTCGATTTAGGAGAGAAACAAGATCATAAGAATGATCATGATTGTGTGGGTGACGCTGCCTGGAAGGCTGTAATACCAACGTTTCGACCTTCTTATCGTGGTCTTTCTCAGTACTAAAGTGCACCTGGATGTAGAGGGTTCACGTTTACGTCCTGTGATATCCCAGGTAATTGTCTTGATGACTTGAGGACATTCTTAGCGGATGGGTGATCTGATCTAGTTTGTCGTAGATTCTATAATAATACCAGCCGAAATGCAGAGCACACGACTCGCGCATCGCACGCGATATTTCCTTATTTACCCGTATTTCCGCTCTTTACACACACATTAACACTTACGTCCAGTACACTACACATGTCGGGAGTCAATTCGGAGCTTAGAGCTTAGACCAGAGGCGATGTCACGCGTACATACCTTGAGAGGTAAAAACCTCACACCGATGTGAAGTCTGTGCCAGGTCTGTGCCAGATCTAATGTTCAAGTAGGCAAGAGCATTGCCACCGTAACATGTAGTATACATACGAGACTAATGATTGTGAGAGTTAACAACCCCGGAAATACAAAATAATTTCTCGATCAAGCAACTGAAACTCAAAAATGTTTCAGGATAATAGCACACCAAGACTAACCACGCGCTATTTAAACTTCTAAATTCAGAGTCTCTCCACCAACACCTCGGTCACTCTGACAACCAAGTCATCTCACATGAAAGATGTACAAGTTGAATTATTGTGTGTACCAAACTTACATTTTTCTTTAAAACGTTCTAAATATTAATTAGGGAACGTTCTAGTTGTAACAGGCATGAAACAACAGTCACACCAGTGGACATGCGTCGTGAGAGTGCAGAGTGGTAAGGACGTTGCACCGTTATACTCCAAGAACATAAAATCTCAAATACGTCCTTTGAAACACAACCTGGCAGCGCTACAGCAAACGAGCAATATCACGAAAGAGGAGCCACTTGAATACGAGTATAGTATATGGTGAACGAGCTGAGAATAGACAACGGCGGACAGACCTGCAAACGAGGATCCAGCCGAGTTCACTCTGCGGGAAAACAAAATAATGAAGTCGCAGGATCCTGGTTGCCAGAGCACGTTGCGCCCCGCGTCCGGCATACCCGCGCTGCGCCTGTTAAGTTCTCCGGAGCATGTTCACGTCGCGGTCTCGCGCCTGGAAGTGCTCCGTACACGTCGTCGGGTGCGATTCGAGAAAAATCGCTGCGATAACGTTACGCGGGCGCGCTCTGTTTCTTCGGGCGTCGCGGCGCCCGGCGCGTTTGTCGGCGGCGGCGTCACCGGCGTCGGCGTCACCGGCGTCGGCGGCGTCGGCGTGCGGAGCAGGTGCGAACGCTCATTTGAATATCCCAGGCGCTGTCCCGCGCGCGCACCGGAGGTCTGGTGGCGAAACGCGCTCTAAATCATCGCCGGCGCACTTTGCGCCCGTCGCGGGAGAGGGGGGAAGGGGGACGGGTGGGTGGAGGAGGAGAGAGGAGGGGAAATAATAATGGCGCCGGTTTGGGAAGAGGGTGGGGCGACCCATGGCGATGTGGGCGCCGGAATTCTACTACTGGACCCACGGATAAGTGCCGTTCTTATTTTTGGTGTAGGCGAGGGAAGATGCTTATGATTAGGTATGTGATTCTTTTTCCTGAGAGGGGATCAAGGTGGTGGTTTATCTTTGGTGGTGGTTTATTTTTTTCTCCGTGTGAAGAATGGTGTGGTGAGTACGATTTTTAATGATGAAGCAAGATTAATCATTGTGGGGAGGAAGTTCATATTTTGGAATACCAAGGACACTTGAATTCTGTTCTTGAAATCTCATAAATTGGCCAAGGGATATTTGTCATAAAGATAAAGTCATCGTTTCGGCAGGGTTAGGTGACCCGTGGCGCTAAGCACGCAGGATTCCTTCCTCTGAATCTATGGATAAGTGCCGTTCGTATTTTTAAGCGTGGGCTAAGGAGATGCTTACAAGTAAATGTGATCCTCTTTCATTAGAAGCTGATCTGATTTGCTTTGTATTTCACAGAGTGAATAGTGGTGTAGTGAGTATGATTTTGAATGATGGAACAAGATGGATCATTCTTGGGAGTGAGTTTGTTAAGATTTTGGAATACCTATCATACTTGAATGTGGGACTTCAAATCTCTGGTATAATCAAAATATCTTTTGTAATAGACCACACCAGACAGTGACTAAGCGCGGAGCACTGCCTGTTGCCCTGCTCCTCAATCTAGTTTCACTGTTTTCCGTTAACATTCCATATTTCGGCATCGCGAAGTAATTAATTGGTTCACCAACTTAGGTAGACTGCTCAGAGCCCCAATGAAGGTTGAACGGGTTCAGCAACGCAAAATATAAAGCTAGATATTGAAATAGGATACTGAATCATCATCGTTTCGTCAAACGATACGGTTTGTGATTTACGCATTCACATCACATTAATCGAAAGGATAGCTCCGGGCAAAGACTCTCCCAATTGGTTAAAATAATTCTTCGAAAATGAAATTTTTCTGAGATAGCTACAGTTTTTCCTTCGATTATCCTTAAAGATAACGTTACGAAGTTTGAAAGAATTCCCAAGCGTTCCATTCATGAAAAGTTGCTAATTGCAAAATACGAATAGAAATGGTGTTAATAATACGTCTATTTCATATGTTATATATCATAATTATTAATCATTGACAACATATTTGAACACGTTAATTACAAATTAAATATTTGTTTTTGTATGAAATATACCAAATTCGGCTGCTGCAATCATTAACCCAAAGTAAAAGTCGAGAGCGCCTTTGACACACATATATCTGGAAATAAATCCACGGCGAGTGCCATTCTCCTTGATATGTTAATTACCAGGCTTATGACACCGGATCGACATTGTAATTTGCGAGCTCAAATAGTTAGTTTATGTATCTTAATCACTTCCAGATGAATGCCGGAATAGCATTCTCCACCTCGGCTCAATTCGAAATCGGTCTCCTTGGAGTATATTCCGTATTTCCAAATAATAACCACCAGACCAGTTTGAAAGACTTACAAGAATTGAATATAACTGATAATATCAAATTTATTAATTTCAATTAATATAAAATGTATTACAATCTTTGAAAAAGTATTGCGATTTCGTACAGTTTTCATTTTCAGATGCTTAAGCTTCTTTTTACTCTGAATAATTGTCTAACATTTCGTCACGTGATGAAAATACGTTTATACGAATGTGAAATGTCCAGAGCAATGAATGCCATGTATCAATAATGCTAATAACTTTTGTGGTAGTAAAAATATTTTTATATTTTTGAACCAGTGTATTTGCCTACAGTTTACATTAAAATTATTCTAAATTCCAAGTTAAAAGTTTATTTTCCGTAGTCACTGTATAATACTTTAGACTATTATCATTATTATTCAGCAACATTTGTATAAACATTACAATGTATTTTTCAACAATTTTGTTACAACATTCACATACACAATGAGATCTTTATTGCCATACAATATGCAGCCCTTTGTGCTTTAGTTTCCTTCTGTACTGAGTTATACTCACCCCAGGTATTTGCATCTATCCAACGAAATTATCTTATTAAAAGGATCAGACGTATTATTCTGCCTCCGACTAATAGTCCTTAGTAGCCGCAGGGGTCTTTTCGTCGTGCATAAAAACTCCTTGGACAGAAGATTCTCATTCGTCTAAGGCTTCCTACCTCCGTATTAATTTGCTCACAATCGGAACGTGCTCTGAATGGCGACGAAGAAGCAGCGCGGTCGGGCGGCGATTGTACTAGCCAGCGTGTCGGCGACCAAGTCGCTGGCGGCGATTGAGGAGGGAAGGATACCGAAGTGGAGATGGAGGCAAATTATGCACATGGCAGTGAATGACGACGACTGTGGCAGTGCATTCTGGTCTGCCCACGATACGCCGCGTTCTGAGCGTGGTTGCCAACGAATTTCTCGTTTGGGTGAGAACTGCAGGGGGAATTGCCCCGAAGAAGGTCACAGTATATTGATCGAAACGTTAGTAATTGTGTCTCGTACGCGGAGTCTTCTGAACAGCCTTGAATCTAACCTTGCACCTGGGTCCTGTAGCTGAAATCTACATCATTGACTGTGGTGTGTCCGCTGTGCAGGAGGCAATGAGAGTAATTCAACAAGTTTGGCGGTCCAGATGTGCGTACTGTTTAGAACGATCTAGTCATCATTAGAGCAAACAACTGAAAAAACTTAAATGCATTACAATTACATTTTTAATTTATTTGAAATGATAGTTGTTCGTTAGGTAATTTTTAGAACTTCACAATTACTGAATATTTAATGTTAAATATTAAATATTTTTAAAAAAATACTTTAAATATTGAAGTGTCTGATTCCTAACGCTCCGACTTACTACATCTTTCGTATATTGATATCTGTAAAAGGCATTCCAACTTCCAAAGTGAAGTGACACACATTGATTTCACGAAACGGATTGTAAATATAGGGGTTATTGTACTTAGGATAGAACAAAACTTCACTCGGGCGATCCAAACGGGAAAATGAACGATACACATGACTGGGTTCAAACGGGCAAATTCACAACAGGCTAATCATAAAAAAAAAAACGATCACAAGACTTGCCTTGTTAGTGTATTCTCTAACTGGAAAAAAAAGGAAACATCCCATATGGTGAATTCAATTCAGGATTTCACGGAACGACATAGTAGCGAAATGGCTATATAAAGGAAACAGGAATCGCATGGATGCTGGAGTTTAAGCCACTAACACCTGGAAAGTAGAAAAATTGCAGAGAATACTAGCACTTGCTGTGGATTGACAAACGAGGAGTACGGTACACTTGCAGAATGTAGTCCATCGTCACCTACGTAATTAAATTAAGAAATGTGACCTGGCCGCACCGTAACAAGGGAGACTAGCAGTCAGGCAGGACGGCGCGCACACCGACCCTGAAACAACAGTGTAGCAGCGCACTGCATTCCCGACAATCTGGCAGCGAAGTGAACTTGCAATCTGTGGCCTGGTAGACTAGCAGCATGATGCATTTCCACACGGCGCAACGGCGGTGTGGCTGTCGGCGGGTCACGGGTCAACGAGGGCGCAGGTGGAGTGGGTGCAGGCGGAGGCGGAGGTGGGAGTGGCGGGCGAGGCGGGGCGGGAGAGCCGAGGGCCCGCGGAGCAGTGAACCCCGGGCCGCTCCGCGCCGCGGCGGCGCTTCCTCGTGCGGCAGGCGGCGGGCGGGG
>BOPP01000001.1:23608246-23674007 GCA_017312745.1 Gryllus bimaculatus | reverse complement strand
CGTTTCATGCAGGAAATTGGTCGTCGTTGGAAGGAAGCCGCGTGAATGAATTGGCTGGTTGTTGGCGATGGCAATGCTGGAGACAAAGGGGGGAGGAGTTAGAAGAAATGAGCAAAGGAACAGAAAATACTCTTGACATTTAAGGAAGAGTACCTGGAAAGCAAAGAGTGACTAAGAACGGTAAGACAGGCATTCATACTCCAGGAGGGATCCATAGATTAATAATATTTCTTATCCCTTGAACGGAAATGTCAGATGTAAAAGGATCTCTTCAGGTGTATCAGATCTGTCACAATAGTAGATCATCAGTTTGTGAATTTGCAATCTGCAATGAATTAAGGACCTGGCAATCAATTCTCTGCATATCTTCAGAAAACTCTTGAAAAAATCACTTTTTTCCTTCGAAATTTCTATAATTATTACTATTTTCTGCGTCAAATACTGACACAGGATGATGTATGAACTTTACAAGAGTGACACTACATATTCGACTTCTTCCCTTTTAAATACGTCAGTTAATAGTGTTTCTGAAAACCAATCTACACGAATGACGCTTTTGAAGTGGTATACTAAATGGTAACTCAATTGACATTCGAGAAATTGAATGTAGAGTGAATATTTTCCTAATAATTGTACTGTTGTTTCTAAAAATATTTTGTCAAGAGAGATCAATGCAACAAATACCCCTGAAATTATTTTAAAATTCGCAATCAATTGGTTCATGTTCAAAACAATCGTTCGTAACAATTAACGGCAAAATTAATACCAATACAACCTCTTTGATTCTACGAACTTCTATATCAATTCCTCGCTATTTGTCATATTTTTTATTTCAATCCACTTTACTCAGCTTTTTATGAAGCACGTTGATTCTTTTAGTGTCTATGCTCTTATCAAGTTATGGCTTAACTTAGTATCTACTAGAAACAAACATTAGTTGAACACATAATCAGATAGTCGCAGCAGCCTATCACTTCTTCCACTCGACAGTTTCTCTCTCCCTCCACTTCCTCTCATGTTTTTTAAAAGCCCACGTAAGTCAATTTTGCCTCCACACGTCCATCCGCACCGCCACCGCCCCACATCTGTAATTATCTAATAATTATTGCAGCGCGAGATTTACGATTTTCAGTTTCACTGGCATTAATTATATTACGGGCCATAAGCCGGGTCGGGTGCCGTTGCCGGTGGCGCGCCGGTGGCAGTAAACCGAACTGGAGAGCGCTGCGCCGTCCTCTGGCAGCGCGGGTGTCCGAACGGGTACTCGGAAATTCTCTGTTTTATAGTAACCATTGTGAAATGTTCGCTTTCCAAGAAGCCATTTGTGAATGGGGCTTACCGCCGCCGGCGCAAACCACTCGGAGGGGGGTGGGGTGATGGTGGCCCTGGAGTTGGTGGCAGGGGCAGAGGTGCGGGAAATGCTAGCACGCAAGTAATAGGCGCCATTGATGGGTTTTTGGAATTGGAAAGCGATCACGACTACGGTGATGGTGGAAACCAGGGATTCCCAACCTTTTTCTTTCATCGATCCCTTTCTAACTTTTGCTTCATCGACTCTCTTACGTTTTCTCTATAATATACAGCATCCATAATTATTACACCAACAATTCACATAAATGACTTAACGATAACAATTTCGTACCCCAATATTGTGATAAATGTATCAATTTTTCAATTACGAAACACGCTTGCGTTTTTGAGCAGCTGAGTTTCTAATCTTCATTGTTATGCAATAGTTACAACATATTCCGTATTGTTTAAGAACTAACCATAACATTTCTCCGATGCTTATTGTGGAGAATACTTTCTTGAGCGATATAGTATCGTTATCAATGCATATTTACGATTTCTTGAGTTTTGGAAATATTCTAATTTCTAAGGAGTAAAGATGGTTCGAAAGAAGAGGAGATAATTTGGAATGGAAAAACTTGGAGATAAGGGGCGGTGTTCAAGACCGGAGTATATAAATTGGAAGTTCATAATAGGGAATTATGTAGGTACAGTGTAAACGTGCTGGCAATGTTTCGTTGTATTGGAGTCAATCATATGTAATTATAAGAAAGACACGCTGTAGCATATAAGCTTCCAAAATGAGATTTTCAATTTGTTTAACCGGGGGGCAGTACACACTCCTCTTTCTGTGTCGTCAGTGCCCTTGCAGTTCCCTTAATTCAATTTTTCCTAACAATTTCGATCAAGGGAGTGTACCAGAAAAAAGATGGATATTATTTTTATTAATGATATATATTTTTAAATAATTAATACAGTATTTAGTGGTTTGTATTTAGTGGCAACATTGATCGGTAGGATCGACCAATAAGTGTTTACTACTTTGATTTTATGCCCCTTTTGGCCAATTGCGACCAAGTCCTCGCCCACCGGCTCCTCCACTGCCATCCTCTGCCGCCACGTTCATCATCATTACCATCACTACTGCCGTCACTACCCTCACCTACAACAATCACCACTGAGCACCACAACCACTACCACCATCCCCACTACCACACACACTAGTACCACCATTTCCAGCAACCCCAGTACCGCCACGCTCGGTACAACCAGCCCTATCTCCTCCCCAACTGCAACCATCCTCACTACCTGTCTCACCACCCACCTCACTACCACTGCCTCTGCCACTATCACCCCCACTGCCCCCCACTCCCACTGCCAATATCACCACACTATTTGCACCAACACCAGCAACACCGCCGCCGCCGTTATAATCAGCAACACTGCCACACCATCAACACCCACACCCACCGCCGCCATTGCCACCACTGCCGCCGTCCTAGGCCTCCGCCCCTTCGTTTTTTCCGCGCTCCGCGCCGCACCGCGCCGCGGGGCTCGACCGGCACCTTGTTCCACCCGTGAAAAAGCCGCGCCGCCTCGCGCCGGCGCTGACGAATGAGCCAGCTCGCACGCCTACGTGCCCCGCCGCTCGCAGCCTCGTACAAATGCTTCCTGAGCAGCTTACACACGCCTTTTTGCGGAGGTGGCAGCAACGACGGCGGGCAGGGGGAGGCCGGGGGGAGGGGGAGTCAAAAAACGTTAAATATTCCTTCATTAGGGCAGTTTTTAAAAAATCCGCGTTACCCGGCTCCATTACCGAGGAAATTGGGTAAGGTGTTTAGGGTTAATCACTGTGATTTGGTCCTGTAGTACCATCTGATTTGATGCGCAAGTTGTGATAATATCTCTGGATATTAATTGGGTATGCATGGAAATGTCGGTATCAGATACACACAGCTCTAATGGTCTGCTTGCGAGATAGGTACGTCCGAGAGGGTATTAAGTACGTATGCGCGTTTTGGAGCGGGATCTCTCCGAAACGTAGGCGTCGACCGAGCGAGGAAGCGGCGGCCGCTGACGGGAGCCGCGGGGGCCGTGGCGGAGCAAGATGGAGCGGGGTGCGGAGGGCGACGGGGCGGGGAGGGGGCGAGAGGGAACACGGACAGGGAGGAGGGAGTTACAACAGAAAGGATTGACTCGGGGCAGGCATGGGGCTAGATTGCGCGGGAAGGGACGAAACGGGACGGGATGAGATGGGACGATTATTATAGGACGGTCTGGAACAGGACGGCCCGATTCAATTACGACGATTCGGGACAAGTGGGTACAGAATGGTCTGGTACAGGACGGTCGACACTAGACTCTCTGATTCAGAACATCCGAGACAGGATTGTCGGGAGAAGACTATCTAATTCAGGACGTTCCGGAGAGGTCAGTCGGGCTAGGATTTTTGGGACAGGGTGGTTGGAACAAGACGGTCGGGATAGGACGGTCGGGTACAGAGCGCTCATATTCAGTACCTACTGATCCAGGTCGGTCGGGAGAAGTCAGTAGTGGTAGTAGAAGAAGTCCAAGTAGTGGAAGGCCAGATGGTCGGAACAGGACGGTTGGGGAGGACTGACGGAACAACACGATAAGAAATGAAAAAGAATGGGGCGAGACGCATCTGGGCAGAACGCTCGGGACTGGATGCGGGTGGCAGAGGTAAAAAACAAATTGCGAAATTGAGATTAACTTGCGTACAAAATACCCGAACAATACGAACAGGAAAGTGCGAGGAAGGAGCGATAAACAGGGTATGTGGCACAGTTAGAAGCTTGAGAGACGGAGGACAGCGATAGAATACGATGGAACGGCATTGAGCGGTACGTTCTGCAAGGGAACTGAATGGAGGACAGAAGACAGATGGGTGGAAGACACGATGCGAGTGGGAAAATCACGAAGCGACGGAGAGAGAGAGAAAGAGAGAGAGAGAGAGAGAGAAAGAGAGAGGCGCCACAGGGCTGAGCGAGGAGGAGAGGGGCGGGGCCGAGTGGCCACGCGAATAAGACGACGTCTGCGCGGCGCGGCGCGTCGGAGGAGGAGGAGAGGCGCGCAGGGCTGGCTCTTTTGGCAAGGTCAATGGCCAGTTGCTCAAGGTCACGGCGCAGTGGCGCTTATGCGGAGCACGCGCCCGTGTTGTTTGGCCGAGCGGATTTTCTGCGGACGGGCACCGCATGTGATGGGCATCGGCGATAGCGGGCGCGCGCGCGCGCGCTCGCGCCCCACTGCGACGACAGCGCGAGCGCCCTCCGCTGCACCCACCGCCGCGCCGCGCCGCACCCCAAACGCTCGCGCTTCCTGTACGCGACGACGCCCAGCGCCCCGCTGCCGCCTCCGCCTCCGGACTTCGTCGCTTGGGGATGTACAGGGAGAGGCGGCTCAGGACAACACCTCATGTCACTGTAGCAGACGCGGATCCACGGGGAGGGAAGCTAGGGTCATGTCAGCACCTCCCAGTAGGTTTCAGTAACTATTAATTTGAACTTGTCACGAAACGTTCTTCGCAAGCAAAGTTTTTGTTTTAATAGGAATAAAATTGTTCCGTAATATGAGCTTAATTTAGCCTGCTTCATTCTACATCATTTGTAATATGACACAGTTACCAAATAATTTTGAATAAAAAAATTTCCCCTCCCAAAATCTGTTTCTTTATCCACCCCTGCGGTAGGGCCTCTGACCGGAAGGTCCTAGAGTTCCACTTCCCACAACGGTGCAGGATTTTCGACACTTAGCTAGTTAGGCTAGGTCACCTTTTAACTGCTCGAGGAGAATGCTGCTGGAGCTGCTCTGATCGGTAGTTGTCCGTGGTTTCTCCTATGAACACTAGGCGAATGCCAAAGCAATACCCTAACAAACGAGTCCCGGACCGCGCGCGGTCTTTCCTTCCTCTTCCTCGTCCTATCCTCTTACTTATACACCCTTACACTCACATGCACTACACTATCACTCTTGTCGAGAGACCAGTAGGGAGCTTGGAACAAGTCCCGGTTGGAGCGAGGCGTCTCGCTGGTAGGAAAAACCTGGTTAGGGGAAATCGCCGCAAGTCGATGTAGGTCGCCACCGGATCTCGCCATCCAGCCGCGGAAGATCACCGCTACTTCCCGCGATGAAACAACTTGCTTTACACTTATGTAACTAATGACCTGAGCTTTTAACGCGCACGGAATCACTTGTGTTAACTTATGTGCACAAACATGCAGGTACACGCGGAAGGCGTGGGCGCGGAGAGTGATGGTGGCGCCCTGGCGACGTGTAACGTGGGAGATCAGGAAGTGGGATGCGATAGTCGGAGCCGACTTCGCAGCTCCTCGCCCCTTAGCATAGAGAAGCGTCTTTCTGGTTATCGTACCGGAAAATTGAAACTGTAGATGTGGAATAATATACCTAGCCTACATAGCTGTGAATCGTTGGGTTTTAAGTTTTCAGTTTTCAATCGGCAACTATATGTGGGCAGTTGGACTGATCATCCTTGCATGCGAACTCAAATTGTGATTGTGTTATCCGAAACCAGACAAAGTAGTAGTGGGATTTGTTCAGACGTGAAGGTTTGCTAATCAGGAACTATGATTAGTTACTTTGATCAGAAGAGTACTGAATGTATTCGGGAAATAATCATAGGATAATGTTCGATTCGTCGGTTAGCCAAGGGATATGGGTGGCAACATGTTTCTTCGGTCAGAAGGAACAAGTACAGTGTCCAACCGATTTAATGTTTTCTTTTAAAAAAATAAATTCCATTCTTTCAAATATACTTCTCACATCATTTCTCGGCCTCCCGATACGTTAATTAGAATGTGTTACACTGCCAATAAATTGTTTTTCGATGAGAGTAGGCCACACCTAGAAGAAAAAATTACATTTGTTAGAAGAGTGATATGAGTCGATTCTGGAATGCCACATAGTGCGTGGATTTTATGTCCCTTCTTCCAAAGTTACTCTGTATTTTATATTTTTGTTTCTATAATTTGCGTTAGTGGTAATTTCAATATTTACTTATTTATTATGTATTTATTTATTTTTTAAACGATAATGAAGAAATCATATTCCTACAAGAAAAAAACTTACAGCATTCTTTCAAATACCGGATCTGTTTATTTTAATATTCTTGAAAGTTTAGTGGCTCTGTAAATTGTGAAAGGATGGTTGCCACTGCCTAGTTAAACATATATTTCCTCAGCCCCCGACTTAATAAAGTCTCGTTCATTTTTGACCAGGCCAACTACAGAAATTTATATTTATGCAGAGTGTGATAGCGATTCCAATAGGACCAAAATAAAGTATCACAAAATAAGTTACATGAACGATTTTATTAATTATTTATTTTTATACGTATTGATTTTTAAGCAAAAATAAGCCATTTCACAACTTACAACGATAAGTTGTGTGAGAATAATTCATGTTTGTTCGAAGACGAATTTTCGTAAAGTATCATTCAAATTTGTTTGTCCAATATGAAGTATGTAATGAAATCTGAATATGTACAGAGTTCAGCACCTGATTTTTGTAACCTATTCGGAAGTCTAGACCACACGCAGAGATGGTTGAGAGGTATTTTGAAAGCTTGAGAAGGGAGTCTATCTTGAAATTGGCTTCCAACCCTACTTTCACTGGTCTCGGGGAGACAAGGGGCGACTCTAACGTGTGGTACCGATTGTGAAGCTCTCATTTAACCTAGAGAGGGCGATGAGGGCTATTTGAAAGCTTGGGGAGCCTTTTACAGTAATATAGTGTGTTCAAGTAGATTTAATCAGATTAGTTTTCTTTTTAAAACTTAAAAATATTGTAACTGGGAACTATACGATCATATTTTTTGTTTTATTGATTATTTCAAATTTTCTAATAGTTTGAAAAACTCTTCTGTTCTTAATCAGTTATATGTTTATTTTGTTTCATATCTTCACGTAACATTCGCAGTAAATGAGATTTTTTATCTAGTCAGCAACAAATTGCTAATGGTTGGATATCAAACCAACAAGACTCGAAAACAGCTACTTAAAAAAGCCGTTAAATTTCGTAAATTAAGAGGATTTCATTTCATTTGTGAATGAACTGTAAGTAGAAATGAGAACCAGCAGCCATTTTCTTTGTGCTGAAATCCAAAGAAGTTAAGTAAAATAGACATCCGGCGAGGAATGAGATATGGCTCGAAGTTGTTTTGAATATTTATGAGGAGGCTATACATTATTGGCTCCCAATAATAACGATAATATAATTCCAAAAGCCGTATAATTCAAAATTTGGCATTTTCCAGTTTATTAGGCCGCCTCTCACCCCCGACAGCCGTCATCTTGATAAATGCATCGGGCCCCTCGAGCCCTCCCTGCACGCGTGATGCCATTACGGGGACACGTGCTGCAATCTAATCGAACGGACATTATTGAAAACATTTTCATAACACGCACTTCGTTATGAAACTAGTTCTTCCATGAATACGTCTGTTTTATTACTATACACGGAGCTCTTAACTTGATATACATTCCGAAGCTACATTTCGGGAATATGAAGTTTGAATGCGTCCTACCATTCGGGTATACGTCAGGTGTTGTGATATTTACGAAAGCTTATAAGACGTTGCGTTGGCGATTGTGTGGATATTTTATAGTTCAAGTTTTCATCACACTTCCCGCAAAAGCAGCAGTGTGGTAGCATGTGAATCGTAAGAAAATGCAATAAAAATTAAGCCGATATTTTTTACATTCCTAACAATAACAAAACCTTTCATTGTAAGAAAAGAGTTTTTAAATATACTGGTCGCATCCCGGCCGATTATCTTGGCAGATACCAACATTTTCTGTTAATAGTTCTGAATAATCATAACTTTTCGCCAATTTGAACTACGAGCTTTCACTTCGTTCGTTTTGCTCATTTCCCTTCCATTATTCTATCCTATTGCGAATGGAGAAAGTATGTTGCAAAATAAATCTGTCATTCCCATCCAGATTTAGTGTGTATTTGCGATCTAGATTATAGCTCCAAGGAGTACGAATCGTGGCTGACATACCTTTGACATGGTCATCGTAATTTATCGTTGACATGTTAAGTAATGATACATGTCATCGTTACCATCACCTCTTAAAAAATTAATAGATTCCGATTGCTTAGCCATCATATTCCGATCTTTCGTCTGAAATCTCGAATGTGAAAACCATCGAATGCAGCTTACGCTTGAATAAAATTGTAAAGACAATTTAATACCACCCGCAAAGTAATACCTGACCGAGGTGGCTAACAGCGTGAGCTGACTCAGGGCTTCGGCCCGAAGGGGCGCGGGTACGAGTCCCGCTTTGGGCATAATTGTTTGTCCCTTGTCCCTCATGTCGTATGTGTTGTGGCGAAGGGCTTCGCGTTCTGCTGGCACCAGATGAGAGGAGCTCGCAAGTGTGTTAGTGCCTAATGTATGGTGAGATATGCATCCCATCGGGACGTAAAAAATAACCTGGCTGTCGGCTGGAAGAATCCGTCAATAAAATACCAAACAAACAAAAATATCAAATAATGAACATTGGCTTCGTACGCCCTTGTCCATCCCATTCAGTCTCAGCTCGCGCTTCCGTTGCGACCACTCGCCAAAGTGAGCGAAGGCCGCGCGCGCAGGGGGAGGGGGCGGGGTGCGACGTCTGGCCGCGGATGGGACGGCGGCGGCGGCGGCGGCGGGAGCTTGCGTGGAGGAACGCAGCGGCGCGGCGGCGAGAATGCGAGTGGTGGATCCCGTTATGACGCCCGCCTTCGTCTCGGGGCGGCGGCGGCGGCGGCGGCCGACCCTGGGGCGGGGGCAGCTACCGTGGCCAAACACGGGACGTGCCTCCCCGCGCCGCCTCCGCCCAGCCTCCGCCTCCGCCGCCGGGAGCGCACATGACCGGCCGTTTCCGCCCCCGAGGTCGCCCTTCCGGGAAGACGTTTCTCCGTGGGCTCGCAGCCCATCGCCAACCCACATTGAGGAGGAGGAGGTTTTACGAGGCCTAGAGCGGGCTTGTGTCGGGTGTGCAAGGCGGTTAACTTTTGCAGACTGAGGTGCCTCAGGGTATCAGCTGATGTCACTGCAGTATCTCTGACCGGGAGGTTCGAGGGCTCGAGTCCCTGCCACAGGATTTTCGGCACTAGTTCGATAACGAAGGCAAAACATGCTCAGGCTTGGGCGGTGCCCCGCTGGTGAGAGATAACTTGATAGGGAAAACACAACAAGCCGATGTGTATGTTAGCGCCGAATCTCACCATTCAGTGGGGGAAGTATATTGCAACCCCGTGATAAATACGTACACTACACTTACTAATGGTCATATCAGTTGAGTCGAAGTAACCAATGATTAACATTTCTCAACTGGCTAGAATTGATAGACCTGCCTTTTTTTTTTTTTTTTTTTGAAAAATATTAACAGGAAGGAAGCATATTTGATCAAGAATCAATAATTACTGTCTCGTCTCATTATCTTCATTCAATGTAATACTCACGTCTAGATCTCATTTATGAGAATGGAATGAATCACGAGTGAAAGCATACCTTAATGAATCTTAGAAATAATATGCGAGTCTTCGAAGAAATAATAAGTATGTATCTCGATCATAGATTGCAGTGAAGAAATAGTCTAAGAGTTCCAATTCTTGAGTAAAATGAGAATAATTTTTTGTACTATGGTTAATAGTTAAAATTTCATTGATTGATACGAAATACCCCGGGATCGACCAGTCGATCGTCATCGACAAGTTCCTTGTGATCGATAAATTATTCAGACCTATATTTCTAACAAGATGTTGATGACGAATTAAGACAAGTGAAAGTCTTTCCTGTGTTAGTATAAAAGGATGACTGATGATTTATATTATAACTTGAGCTGGAAGTTAGGGAAAATTAATTTTATTTGTTATTGTTACTTTTGTATATCTTTTAACAATTGAAATCACTTACTTTTACATCTGGAATTGTTCTAGTAGATTTTCATTATACCATTTTTTGTCTATTTGAGTTTCTGTTGCCTATTTTTGGCATTTTGCCATATTTGTGTCTTTTCCTACCTTATTTGTGACTTTTTCTGTCCTTTTCGTCATTATTTTCCCTTTTCTCCTCCTGACATCAATCTCTATCAAGCTGGAAACATACCTGCAAGCCTGGACAAATGAAGGCACTGTGCTGGATTGTCTTTCTGTAGACGCGGGAACTCCAGTGAAAGGTTGTAAAAATCTCAAAGGGAAAGAAAGATGATACAAGTGAAGTTTTTTATATTTTTCATTGATGATTACAGACTTGATCGCACACGAGAAATTCTATGTTTGTATAGAGCGTCGGATCCCTTTTGAGAACAGTGGTGTCTATACATGATAAACCCTTCTCATTTCCTTCTTGTTCTCTCTTCCCTTCTGGCAATTACCCAAGTGGGAAGAACTAAAACTACAATTCCGTGTTTATTGATACTATTTCAAGATTAAAAGAAAGTCCACAATTCCATTTCGTGGAGACTGGGTCGCGAGTAAAATAAATTCGTAATCGTCATACCAGATGGTCATATCCATTCAAGATTGCAGAGAAAAGGTAGTTTCCTTCCTTATGAGTGCTAATTTAAATTTTAAGGTCAGAATAAAAATGTGATCTTTTTAATTATTCATTTTTACAGTCTTTACTTTCAAATGGTGAGTTTTTAATGTTTCTAATGTGTCAATGTGTTCTACCCCCACCTTTTGCCAGAATATATGCATGCCAATTTTAGTAAAAATAAGTACCTTTTTACCTGTCTATTTTAGATAAAATTAACCTTAACTTCCGGGCTCTAATTACAACACTATGTGCGCAGAAAATGACAACTGATACAGACCTATTGATCTGCATCTGTAACTATTGCGGCATTTAGCGGTCAAATCGGAAGTTCTCAGACATAAACTTCCCCAGGAACTTCTTAGTAAACAAAACAAAAGCTTCAATGAAAAGAAAGAGAAGACTCCGCACATTCACACGGACACACATGGTTCGGTGTGTGTCTACGAGTAACATGAAGTGTAGGCTTTCATACCTTACACCGAATTCGAACCCACAAGTTTATCGCAGAGTATTTACGTCTGCAACCTATTCAACAGATGTGCTACAACAAATATGTAGGTGTAAAATCATACAGATTTACAAAATAATATAAGCAAATTTCCTTTGAACATCGACACTATCGATCGATACCAATGAGAAAAAAGATAAAAAAACGGGGCAAAATATTTACGGGATTGTTGCAAGTGTGTTGTCACTTAGAAATCCGAGTAATATCATTCGTCAAAACACAGACATTTTTGTCAATAAATTCTCATTTAAAATAACGCGTGTTGAAATGTCTCTCAACCCTCTCAGAACACGCTGATGTGGTAGTTGAAACATACTGTACTGACTAAATGGACAACAAAACATCAGTGACCATGAAACAATTGTAGCATGTATTAAAAAATTACGAAAACGAAAATTCGTGTTGCTTGTAGCTAAGTTTCAATTCGGAGACGGTTAAGAAAACATTAGTGTCGTTCTATTATGATATATTTAATAACAATATTAGTGTAGAACCATATTTCCAGTTTCATTGGATGTCGATAACTGCCGTTAACGTAAGTCATAGTTTTGCAAACCAACGAAGTTTCTCGCCTTTGAGGATCATTGGTAACAAACAACGTGGGTTGTCTGCTAGTGCGTAAACTCCCTGTAATATAGTAGTTGGTTTACGTTCTATTTAAAAATTTGGACTAAACGTAAATACAAAATTTCATGAGAAATTGTTCCTGTGCCTAATAGTCATAAGATCAATCTGAGATAGCCAAGAATTCACATTCCGGAAAAAGAAATCTTTTTTATGGATTTTCCGAAGTTTTTGTACCTTTTAGAACTCTTTTGTACTAATTATAGGCATTAAATTTTCTCCGGGGAGAAAAATTGTGTTTATTTACTACCCAGGTACATCTTATCATACAACTCCATTTCCAGTTTAATTCAAGAAAAGAATTAATTGACGTAGACTTGACTTCTATAAGCGGTCAAAAATGTCATTGCAAGTGTTGAGGTTTATTGCTGCTCATTTAGAATTCTTGGATGAGTAGGAGGAGCACACCACACCCTTGTATTTAGATCAGGAAATGCTGATGCGTTGATAGCGTCATTAATTGCAAAGCCTCCTCCGCTGGTCGTCAACGATAAAAGGTGGCGCTTAAGATCACAGCATTTTGATCATAAAAAGATATTGCATAATAACAACTCTTAATGACAACGTCTTCTGTAATGTGTATCATTGTACTTAAGTGGTACGTACTTAAACAAGAGAGTGATGTAAGTGCTTCTACCTTGGATATCAGAATCAGAAGCTGCATTGCGTTTTTCCACATCCATTAATAGAACGATCTGTTTAGAGCTTGCACCTCCTCTTTCGTTTTGACGGTTACACTTGTTGCTTAAATGTACGAAAATGTATGTGCTTAAACGTAATTCGTATATTACGGACTCCTTTAAATTGAACACTAAACTTACAAAACGCATTACCTTCTGTTATTGACTGAAAAATGTCTAGTTCCATCAAAACACGAAATGCCATTTTTTGTTTTATTAATAATCACCGTGAACCGTAATGTTCTTGGAAAAGAATTACAGTCTACCCCAGTTTTAGTGGCCATTGGATTTTTGCTTCACATTAGTAGAGACTCACTGTACCCGATAATGCCCAATATAATACATTTTTTCAACTATGATTGATTTTATTATTTCAAACTTACAGTAGAATATTCAGTCTCCACCAATTTAATAATTCTTAACAGCCTTCAATGCCTCGTGCTCTGTTCAAACGTTTTTGTATCTTTTTCATCATCACGCGAGATTTTTTGTGTTCTGGATAACGTTTTCACCGCATTCACGATGTCCCATAATTTATGTGAATCTGTATGTCCCAGATAGATAGGATTTCTTCAGATTTCAACATGCTTATCTCATGGAGGAAGTCTTCAGGCTGGACAGGACTTGATTTGATGAGACGAAAGTCACCAAGGACATGGTTCTGTTAATCTCTTCCGTTCACCGCAAATGATTAAAAAAGCTCACGAGATCCTCTACGTGCTAACTCTTACTGTTTTGTGGATTGACTTTATTGAGTTGAATAGATTTTCCCTGGAAATTGTATTTACTACGTTCACTATAAAGGAGGTTGAGGATGTTCCATTGCAACCGGATCATCGAGTGTCTATGAGTAATTTATGTGAATCTGGGCCATGTATGTGAATTCATAATCGAAAGTACCATATTTCCGAGTTGACTGTATCTAGTCGACGGTACATGGTTTCATATTAACACTCATCATAAATGTGTTTTGTTCTTTCTTTACTTTCATTCTTTATCACTATTTCTCTCGAACTTTACATGAGTAACTTTTACTCCTTCCGTCAACTTGTAACAAATAATCTAAAAATAGATAATACGTTAAAACAATGTCAACAAATTTTGGGTTAATGTCTCCCATGTCGATCGAATTTTCGTGCAGTTCATTTTGATCCATACAGCTATTGCCGAGAACCTTGTCGTGATTCAGAACAATTAAGTAAATAGCTGGTACTTTCTCTTGCTGATTCATAAATGGGTAGTTTATTTTTACTTAAATAGAACATATAAAGAAGATTTATACAAACACTAACTTTACAGAAAACAATATTTCTTTTTATCTCATAAATAAATGTTCTTGACAAAAATATATGTGAATAAGTAATTAACATAAACAAGAATAACGCGTCACTGTAGTTTTACGTAGCGTCAGTGTAGTAAACTACGTAACGCGTCACGTAGTTATACATACGTAGTTTTCCCTCATTTCCCCCCGTATCGCACAATGGCGTGTTGAATAAATTCTTTCCTAATTTGAAGACCTCAAGCTTTGAAAAGCCCGAAAATTGAAGGTTTTTATGATATCTGAAACGTGTCGTGAAGTACAGAGTTGAAATATAGTTCTAAGGTACGTAACAATCCGAGCCCTTCATTTCCTTTCCCATTCCTTTTTCATCTGTCTTCTTTTACGTTTCTTCTCCCAGCCGCCGCCTCGGCGCCCTCCACCGCCGCCAGAGACGTACGACCGCGGGCGCGATAGCAATCGTGCGTAATGGTTGACGCCAGCTGACAGCGGCCGGCGATTATGAGGATGGCTTTATGGCGGTGACGTCTGTGGCCGTTGACCCCCACGACGGCGGCGATGCGGGAGGGCGATAGGGCCCTTTCCACCCGACTGACGAATTGCCACTGTTTCCGTTCGCCGGCGTTTAGTGACACTCTGCGTTGCCGGCCGTTGGCAACAGTTTACCGCGAGGGCCGGAGGAGGCGGAACGCCATAGCTGCGGCGAGTGTTCTCGCTCGCGTTGAACTCACAAAAACCATGTTCCCTGCGTGAATAGTTGCCGCACGTATGGCTTTCGTGGGCCATGATTACTACGCACTGATTACTAATCATTTGATGATCTTCGATTGATTTTTTATTCCGTTTTCTGGGCGCGTCAACAGTTATGGTCATTAGGTCCCGTGCGTGTAGTGCATGTTTTATCACGGAGGATTGCGGTGATCTTCCCCCGGTGGATGCCGAGATCTGGTACCCACCTACACGTCGTTTTGCGATGTTTTCGCCAAACAGTTACCTCCCCACAGCGGGGCACCACCCTTGCAGGCACAAGTTTTAAACTCACGGCTGGTCTCCCGACATGTGTGGTAGTGTAGTGCATATTCTGCATATATGTGTGAGTGTAATTAAGGAGCGAGGATAAAATAAGATCGAGGAAGGAAAGATCGCGGGTGATCCGTGACTCGTTAGAGTACATCTCTGGAACTCGCCTGGTATTGTCCGGAGAACACACGGTAAACTGCCGATCAGAGCTAGAATTCTCCTCCAGACAGTGGCTGAATTCGACCTAGCTAATTAGGTAGTGTCGGAAACGTTGCTATGGTTTGAACTCTAACCAGCTTGAAATTAAGATAACTCTTCACTCCATTTTACTTTGATACATTAGTGTTGCCGTACTGTGTTCTCTTGTTGTGTGTGGTGTCTTCTTTTCAAGGTAATTTATATAACATATGCAGATGAGATGTTCTCATAACTCAGTAATTTCCAATCAAAAATGAGATAGTTACAGATAAATTATCGTTTCAATATGCACCGCAACAAAATATAACCTATTATTGTTCCAAAATATAACGCAACATTCTACAACGCAGCCTGTATTACCACTCATACGTCCAAAACTTGACGTCCTTCATTGTCTAGTGATACGATTAAAATAGTACCATGATCGGATTAAACTTTCTGTCTTATAAGTTGTATGACGGTAAACATTTTAGGAGAAATTTATAACACAGCCCATAAATATAATTATGCCTGTGGTATTAGTACATCCATAACTGTATTTAAAACCATAATTAGCACACTCTTATTGTCCAGTTTGACAAAATGCCGCAAGATGGAACATAAAAAACTACAAATCGTTCAAAACGAGTTTCTCCGTAGAATAAGGAAAACACCATCGTTTATTTCCAAACAACAGCTGCACAATGCATTCCAACTTGAAACAATAGAAAGTCTCATCTCATATCTCTCCATGCAGTTTTACCATAGTTTACCTCAAATCACTAGAATCACCTCTAGTTAGAGAGAAATACCACTCGTGATACCTGTGTTCAAAATAAATTTCCATTCTACACCTTCGTTACAAAGTTTTTCAAAATATAACTCACCTTCCGTCTCTCACAAAAACATTTATCTCACAAAAATGTGATTTTTATAATTAATTTATTAGCATTAATTTTCTATTAATCCAGCAATACGAATGTAGAATGAGAACTGAACTTTGTAAGCATTTGTGCCTCGAAGTAATTGATGCTGCATTATGGAGCGAAGAAGATCGAGTATTCGAAGATCTGATCAAATCTCGTCTCTTTCAAGTTTCCGAAACCAGGACTTTTTGTTGGGATGACCATCAGTTGCGCCCTCCCGAAAGACAGCACCGACTTTGGTCACGTCATGAAGCTCATTTTCTCTGTAAAAGAACCACGCGCTGCCTCCTGTTACAAGGAAAATTGCGCCAAACGTTAAGAAATGAACAGCTAAAAAAAGAACTTTGGGTATATTGTACTATAAGCTTGGGTAAAAAATTCAGAATGAAACGTAGTTCGTAGTCGTGACTTTATAGGCGAGGAACTTGAGTGTGGATTTGAATCTTGAAAGGACAAAATGGCGTCTTTATAATTTGTCCGATGCTATACTTCCAGTGGCATCAGAACTCTTTCGGTTTTAAAATACATTTGCAAATAGAATAAGTGGGGAGCGGGAATATATTGTGCTGTGGTTGATCGCGGTACAGATAACTACAATAAAATGTAAGAATGACTTCGGAACACACTACAATTATCATAATGAGATAATTTTGAACGCACGGAAAAATTAAAATTTGACTACTATTAACGATACGGGGAAACCCACATTCGTAACGTTATATTAACAGAAATCCCAGAGTCTGAGTTTAGGTATATCAATATATTTCCCCTTCCCTGGTTTCTCCTCAACATATTTGTTTTTTAATTTATTCTTAGGCCCTGGACGTATCCTCAAATTCACGCACCTGAAATAAACATTCAGAATAACAAACGTTATATGTTTTAGAAGATGATCCGGTTGTCCATTCTAACTTGAATAAGATACTTTCTAGTTCTTGTCTTTCGGTACTTGTAGATGCTAATGACTACTATTTAAGAAATAAAATAATTAATTACCTTATAAATTTTGCAATGAATCCTACTGATTTTATTTGACGAAATTTTAATGATTTTTTTAGTTAATATATTAGCGTCTGTTATCGTATTTATTTTATTGCATGATTTTATGATCTTAATAAAACAGATTCACTATTCTTCATACCAGTTTATTTAATGATAATTTAATTTATTTATTAAATGAAAAATTAATATGGTAAATGATTGACTGATTTATTTTTTATCGTCATATATGTGTTATTAAAATTACTTGTTTTGCTTACAATTTCTCGTTCTATTACTACAGAAGGGGGCTTTAAACCATGATTAATTGCAAACGACTAATCAACACGTCAATCCACTTCTCTTTTGCCACAATTGCAGATAAATATCTTAGCTAATAAAGTCTAATAGGCTCAAATTACATAAAGACTAGTTAGCCACTAGATTTAAAATCTTTGTTTATGAAATCTAAACACTCCTTTCGAAAAAAACTGACATAAATACAAAATATATCATGATAATTACTTTTCATTACTTTTATCTCGGGTAAGTCAACCATTTACCAATACCAACAGCTTTCAAATTTAATACACGCATTCTTACGGAGAAAGTGTATCTGGTAGTGAGTGATATTCATATCTTAATCTGACAGGTGCAAACTGGAACATAATGATAATTTATGAGGTGTCTACATTTCATCATATTACTTCGAAATCGACAATTTGCTAATATGAAACGTCCGTGCTTTTTTATAAATTCTGTTTGCCGAACAGGGCAAGTAGAACTAATTCAGTTGGTCGAATTTTATTAACTTAGAGTTCAAAACCATTCAACGGTTACGAATCATTAAGCAGGAAACAAAGCCGAAGTAGAAAACATTAATGGAGTTGTGCAACGTGTGAACAATGGAGCGTGCATTGTAACTTGATAGTGACGTACGATTATACTCATTGCCCGCGGGTCATAAACTACAGCAGCCATGTAATTCCAGCCGGCAGTAGAGCGCTAGCTTGCGACATCCCCCATTCCCGCGGTAGCAATGGCCTCCGGTGGGATATTACGATTTGTGGGAGCGATAGTACCGATAACTCGACACTTTGCCAGCCCGCGGACAGAGTCGACCGAATACTTCCCGGCGTGTAAACCTTTCCTAGATTCGGCGTTTTTATCTTTACGAACGCTGCTGGGCGCAAAAACGACGCGGTAGACAAGGCGTCGTATTTCAAACTCGGGCCGCCGCCGCGCCGCGGTCGAAGAAACACCGGTAGCACTACCAGACGATAGCGACGGGGAAGAAAGTGGCAAACGTGGTGGGGGAAACGGTGACGATACAATAGTGGAGGGGCTGGGGGAGGAATGTGGAGGAGATGCAGCCTTGCTTGAAACTCTCGGACAGGACGGATGACACAAGCGATTTTGGTGGCACAGGTGACAGGGGAGACAGCACAAGGCTAAACGTTAAATAGGCGGTGGCAAAGAATTGGTACCGAATATTTCAGGCTTCAATATCTTGTATTTTCGGAACCTAATATTGGCCCTTAAAAGACGAGAAAGTTGATAAATCTATTAACTTGGCAGTATAAATTGGCGTGAAAATAACTTTTTCGTATTCATTCCATTTTACATCAGTCCCTTTAAAATTATGAACATGAACTATTAATAAGAACGCAGATCTAAATATAAAGGTTGCAACATCAATAACGTTTTTCTCAATTTTTATATGTGAAAAACGTTAATTCATAACTTCTGACATATGCTTATTTTAATTTTGACTTAACAGAGTGCACTAGTAATTGTTTTGCTCTCCCCTAATGCACAGCGAAGACAGAGTAATGTTTGACCTTATTTTAATAGAGATTTGAACTTCATAATCCATTGCTTCCCAGGAACACATTAGAGCTTATTGTCCGCAGTTTATACTATACCTATCAGACATTTGAACGATTTCACAAGCACTTTTAGACCAAATTGGAAAAATAAGAATTGAAGGTACTATAAATATTCGTTCTTGATATTATTTAGTCATTAAATGTGTTCCTAATTAATGGAAAGAGTCCACATCAGATAGGTAAAGTACGTATTTGGGTAAAAATTCGAAGACTATAAATGAATTTGGCTAGTTCGGAGTATTTCTACAAACAAGAACTATGGATAAAGCAAAGTCGTAATTCTCAGAGCAGAAAGGGCAGACAGCAGAACTTAGAAGGATACAAGAGGGATCGGTGAGTCCTTCAAGAATGTACACGTGAAGCTTATCTGGCAAGTCGGTGGTGACCCGTCGGTGCCAGTAGCAGCCCAGGAGGAGAAAGAGAGGGTAGAGGAAGGGGAAATGGTGACGGCGGAGTCGGCCGCGGAGTCCATGCTTAGAATTATGGGCCATTAAGACGCGTGTAATCGGGCCGGCGTTAACACAGGCGCCGTTTTTGCCCGGCCGTCCGATTTGTTCCAGTTAGGGCACGATTCGAACGCGGCGGCGGCAGCCACGGTGAAGTTGGGGCGGCGGCAGTGGCGGCTTTGGACGTGTGAAGTGCGGCGCTAACGTCGAGGAAAGGGCGACAATGAAAACGCGAATTAATTTTTCGTAAATATTGGGTAGCGCTTTTTAGGCGCCTTACAAGAAATCGTCGCCTTTCTTCTTTGATAATCTTGTCTTTGTTTTCGATTTTCCTCCAGGTTGTTGAAGAATAGAAATACTGCATCATTTTGTTAGTCTTTTTTTTAATATTTTAAAAAATGTATATTTGCATGAAGCCTTCTTACTTTCCTTCCTTGCTCTTGGCCTGTAATGATTCTTGCTGCAAATTATTCACAGACACACTTTTCATAATTGTTCAATGTTTCCTCTCGCGATTTCACCACACCCTTTCCTTGTACACGATCAATGTATTTGTTTACACATTTAACAGTGGATATAAGTCACATTTTCGCCTAACCTCAAATAGAAACAATTATAACGTTTCCTTTAAGTAAACTGAGACCAAAAGGTGTATGTTTCAAGCGTACTGCGTGCGAGATCGTTTTTATCTTCCCAAATCGCGCAAGCATAAATGCAAAGTAAAAACAAAGTAAGAAACAAGGAATAAGCGCTCGTACTGCTTCACAAAAGGCCATGAGAGGACAGCACCTCCTCGGGCCGGGCCGAAGCCAGCAATGCCACGACAATGCGTCAGTCGCTACAAATTGTCGCTTAAAAAAAGATGTTTTTCTTCTATGATATCGTGAGCACGTTTTGTTACAATCATCAGACGCACTAGCTGCAACAGAATTGCGTTGAAACGTAAGACAGTCCAGAGGCAATATTTTATCCAGCTGTTTTGGGGCGCCAGGGCGGAACGAAATATGCACGCGTGGTACGCATGCACGCACACACAAGGTGATAGAAACGTAAATAACTCCCAGGGCAGGTAAAACATGATATTTTTCTAAAAAAATTAATGTTGGAAATCAGATTCTGACGCCAATGTGTGCTAACAGCCTTAATGTTCTGTCATTTCAGAAATTTCTCTTGCACAAACCAGTGAAGGTGATTTCTTACGGGTCGTTCAACAAAGATACTCGTTCTCCCATACCACGAGTTTTTTCAGCACCTTAACAGTATTCGATTTCCGTATGCTAATTTTATCTTTATATTATTTTCCAAATTACGTCTTTTTTACATCTGTTATTAATTTCCAATGCGCTCAGAAATTGAAAGGAAACTGCACACCGTGGTTATGTGAGAGGTGTGTATTATCTTGTTAGATCCCCAAGGACTCGGCGAAAATCTACAATGAGAGTGTAGATTTTGACTAAATATGCAAATATTGGATAATGTTTTTCTACCTATTGTCATACTGCACATTCCGAATGAATTCTCAAATTCAGTGCATCACTGCTTATGACATAAGAGACGTCATGCGACAGCAAGGGTCGAAGGAAGAAGTCGCCCGCAATTGCTATTCACGTGTTGCATTATGAAAATTTTTAATATTTTTAGTCAGTGAAGAAGTGGTGTACGCACTACATTATAATAGTACTCGTTACGACTTTTTTGTTAAAATAGTTAATTGATTCTAATGCCATTCGAGAGTATTTTCTTTTTAGTTTTTAAGCAGTGTGCGTGCTACTTTAGAGAAAACCATTTAATGTAGTGTGTTCAGCTTCATTTTTGCTGCTGTCAGCCAATATTTTTAAATATAATTTTCTCTTTGTTTATCCAACTTTTTCTGCATAATCTTTATTAAAATGTTGGCAGTACTTCATTCCCACTAAAAAAAAATGATGAAAATAATTTTTCCTATTCGTGTAATAAACAGTGTGAAACATTAATTTGTGGAATGTTTTGAAAAGTTATAAATATTTTGTATGAGGTACAGTAGGAGTAACTTGTTCCCACTTTACTTAAAATGTTATATCGGTTAGCCGTCGTGAATTCTTTCCCTGTACTGTTCTTCTCCTCAGCAACCTAACACAGACCTCATTTAGTATTTTTGTAATCCTTCGACTTAACGATGTACACGCAGTATAGATTCAGCATCCAAGAACACCAGTCCAAAAGAGGTAAACACACGACTTCGGTGTCCCTACGACAGATGTACCTTACCGCATGTGTGACGCAAGAGAAAATGGGTCGCTTGGGCACAGCTGACAGCGCGGCGGGGCGCAGCGGGACGCGGCGTGGCGAGGTGTAGTGGGGTGGGGCGATGGCGGTTGGTCGCTAGGTCACTTCCGGATGCGCGCGCTCGGTCCACATTTCCATGGCGGCGCCTTTACCGCGCACCCGGCCGGCCGGTCGGTCTCCGAGAATCGCCGCGCGCCTCCCTGTCAACAGCGCCCCGGTGCAGCGCTAGCTGGTGGCACAGGTGGGGATGTAGGCAGCAACGGTGGCGGTGGCGGTGGCTCAGCGGAAATGGAGGCGATGGCGGTGGTGGTGGCGACGGTGGAGGTGACGCCAGCGGTGGAGTCGGGGGGCGGTGGCAGAGCGGCGGTGGTGGCGGTTGCGGTGCCGGCGCGCACCGACAGGTGAATAAATCGGGTCGCGGCCCACGTCCGACCCCGGGACCAGGGGCAGTTGAAGTCTCGGACCGACGACGGGAGAAGTCACTTTGACATCTTTGACATCACTTTGTAGATGGGCAGAGAAGGGGTGAGCGAGGCGATTGTCCCCAGCCCAATGTAAGTAATAATAAATCAATATATAAAATAAGTGCTGAGTAATAAGTAAAACAATAAACATATAAGTATACATCAAATAATTAAAAGAGCACATTAGTGAGAAAATTGGAGTTTGTGTCGAAGAAGTAAGCGCAGAGGCGAGGGTGCGTACGACTTTCTGTGGCGCTATTTCACTTCAAATGCCGAGAGGCCGAATACTGGAAGGAGAATGCGTGACGTCCTCGTCAAGAAATAAATAAATAGATTAGATAAAGACTGGTAGATTACTCAATAATGCACTCGTCTTTTGGCAAAGTGTTTTGTCCCTTCAAGGTTTTTATCCTTAGCCGTACCTTACGGTCGCTTTTCCGCGGCTTTGATGCGAGGGAGAGACTAGTTGGGGTGAATACCAAAATTTAAAAGGCTAGAATGCTTAAAGATGTGGGTGTTGAAATATCTTAAAGGCCTTCGGCCTAGCCATGTAGTATTTATTTATTATTTGGCCTTCTGAGAATCTTATGCGGTATATATTAATAATAATAATAAATATTTATTATTATGATTATTATGATTATTATGATTATTATTATTATGATTATTATTATTATTATTATTATTATTATTATTATTATAGTAATAGTAATTATTGCGAATAAGCCCAATTGGCACTGCGCAAAGTACTCGGGTACCTTTCTTAGCCTTTCTTTGTGCCCATATTTCTTTCATTTTTTACCTGTGCGCCTTTTGTCTCTCTTCAGTCCAAGCTTATCGTATTCCACGCTTTGGTACTTCTTTCAAATCAATCCGCCATAACTCCAAATTAGATCTAAATGTGTTCCTATTGTGAATGTCTTCTTCCCTGATTATGTAATGTCCAATTTTTTATTTCATTGATCCATAATAATAATAATAATAATCATTATTGTTATTATGATTATTATATGTCATATGGACTTTGAAATGATAATTTTTCTTATATTGACCGATTTTTTTTGTACCTCCAAACGTTGACCTCAAGTTACGCCCGTGTCAGAAGATGGGTATTAGTCAGGGGATGGGGTGAGGATGCGGTTAGTGAAGAGGGACATGAATAGATGATGAGAAAAATATTTTTTTTCAAATTTGTTTCGACATTTAAGCCTGAATATGGAAATAATTATTTTCCGAAACGTCGTTAATGCAATTTTATGTCAAATATATTATATTGATGTAAAACAGTTATCCTAAAACAATTTTATGTTTTTAAAATAAAAGACCAGTCTGTTCTAGATGAAAAGCTGCCAATGGGACACGCACAGTGTCATGCAATCTTTAACTTGTGGACAATAGAAGGCGATCTGAGAGTTGCTGGGAGTGAAATGTGAGTGATGAGACCCGGCCTGCGAGTAGTGGAATGAGGGCATTGGGTACAATCGCGTGAGATAAAATATTGCGAAAGAGATCGCAGAATAAAATAGTGCGATGAAAGGCGAGACGTAGGAGGGCTAGCAGGCTGAAGGAGAAGAACGATAGGAAGGAAGAAATAAATAGAGAATGAGACGGTTCAAAGTGAGGTGGGCAGTGGGAGAGGAAAATAGGTCGTAGGGAAGGAGAGGAAAGTGGTCTATTCGAGGACGCGCGACTCTACGCTGCAGAAACGAGGTTAAAAAGCGTTCCACGTCCCCGCCACCGACCTAATTGAATCCACCTGTTTCACATTTGCCTTCCCCTATCCCTTCAGTTCCTTTGTTCTTTTCACTTACCAATTGTAGAACACTTACAAAATCTCTCCAATATACGATCATTTTAAATATTTCTTCATAATCATCACCATCCTTTCTTCATTAGTCCCGTTGACTTGACCATACTTCTCGATGCATATCGGTCAAGGTCACTTACATTTTTTTTTCCTTAATGTTCCTTCGCGAACGGCTTTTCAACTTTTCGTGTTGGTGACGTCATAAGTTACTTATTCAAGTTAACTTATTCAAATTCCTCACACCTCTTCCCAGTCTCATGCGTTCTTCGCATATTCTGCCAGTGCGTACCGTATGTTCACAGACTCCGTATATTGCTGTTCAAGCTTTTAATTCTCATTTCCACATCACCTCCTGGATATGATTTTCCAAAATGTCGGTCGAATCTGAATTTAGTACAAGAGATTGTGGCTATCTAGATTCCTGTTTGAATTATAAGCCTATATTGTTCCTTGTGCTTACGCCATTTGCCAGATGTCATTAAACAAGATCTGTCATTATTGACAAATATTTCCTTCGATGACCTTTCCATTCAAATCAGCGTTTAAATTTTAAAAATCAGCATGACTAACTGCCCACTTCGTAGTACGGCGATAAAAAACGTATGGAGCAGTTATACAAATAAGTACTTGAAAGTTGACATAAACATCGTTCAGTTTGGACTTCGTGATAATGCAGCCGTGAACACATCCGCTCCCATTTTCGCCCCCGTTCCTGGGCAACTACATCTTGAGGTGTGTCCTTGTTTGCTGCTTCTTGGTCGGTTACTCTGCTCCTTAGGTCACTTCCGCCTCCGCTAAGGCGTCCAGTGACGCACCGCCGCGACGTCACTTCCTAGAAGGAAGCCTTGCCTAGCCGTCCGATACTGATTCCAGCATCCATCTCTAACTTCACATAGCCAACTTTACCCTTACTGCTAACGTCACCTCCTGCATTTTGATCATCACCCTCATGGCTGGCACGTCCGTCAGATCCATCACGGCTATCAACACCATCGGCCATAGGTCATAGCCCTCTCCTCCCTCACAGATTTCACCGCCTTGACCGTTCTCGCCACACTTACTGTCCACACCGTCGCCTCCGCAAACACCGCCATTACTGACATGACTGCCATCTCTGACATCACTGTCGTCTGCTGTGACACCACCTTCACAGCCTCACCACTCTCACCACCGTCACTGCTCTCACCGGCGACACCACTCTCACCGCATTCACCTTCGTTACCGTCATCACTGCCACCACACCACTGTCGTCTCCGTCGGCCCTGGCACAGCTGTCACCGACCTAACTGCCACTCTTACCACCATCACCGTTGCCACCACCCTCACCGCAATCGCCGTCGTTGACCTCACCGCCCTCATCTCCCACTTTCACCGCCATTACTGCCATCACTGATGTCTTCATCGTCACCACCGTCGAAGCTGTCATCGCCCTCACCATCGCTAGCCCCATCGCCGTGTTCACCACAGTCACCACCCTCACTTCCATCACCGCCAAAACTATCGGATCCGATGTCACCGCCGTTGAAGTAGTCACCACCTTCTCATCTAATACCATCGCCACCATTATTACCGCCCTCACGGTTACCATCACCACCATCGCCGGCGTCACTGCCCTCACTACCATCACAGTCGTCTGTACCCTCACCCCCGTCACTTCCTTCCGCCATCACCACCATCATTTCCATTACAGCAATCCCAGCCATCAGTGGCGACACCGTCGTCTCCATCTTCACCGTAGCTGCGCCATGTCCACAGCGGTCTTTGCCGTGGCGGTGGCAGCGGCGGCAACATTGGCGGTCTCTACCTCCCCAGCGTGCCGACCACCTCCTTCCTTTTACGCAACTGGTTAACTGTTAAATTTGTATGCAGGAGAGTCCACCATTTACGAATCATTTGCGCCTCATGTTGATGTAATGAGACTTCTCGGCCCGTTCTTGCTGTTGCGCGCGCCGCAGCGGGGGGCGCTGAGGAGGAAGGAAGGGGCCCACACAAAGGCGAAGGTTAGAGACCCCGAGGAGCGCGACAATGCGACCCGCCCCCCTGTGGCCGCCCGTCGCGCCGCGCCGCGCGCAGTCACCACTAGGGGGCGGAGTTTAATGAAATGTCTTTTTTTTTCAAATTTAAAACAATGCCTTTTAGTATAGACTTTAATTTACGTTATGGCCAAAAGGAAATGTTTCGTTTTATCTGACTCTTTTTGCATTTTTCGTTGATTTCCAAAAATAAGTATTTTTTGACCTTTTTCCTTCATTTTCAAGCATTTTTGCTGATTCAATCATTTTGCACTTGCTTCAGATAATTTTTACTAGTTGCCACACATTCTTTACAGAATTCCTGAGTAGCTTAATCAATTTCTTCGTTCAGAAATTGTAATGTCGGTCGTAATCTAAGGTTCCTGTGACGCCTGTCAGCGGCACTGATTCACACCACCGCGCACATTGGTTCGGCCGATTTTGCAATTAGTTATTGTAACAGACAGATATTTTTTGATAAAAAACAGTCCAAACCAAAAGTTTGAAGTTGAATTCACTTGAACGAAAAGAAGAATCATCGATTTCATCAATAACATATCCAACAGCTTGAGTTGCTCTTCTGAACTAGCTTCAATCAAATTTTTAACGTCATTTTTCTTACCTTTTAGGGCATTTTAAAAATATTTTAAGAACATTTTATTGATAATTTTTGGCGATGTTTTAGGTCATTAAAATCCATCTCCTAATCACTACCATCATCATTGGGCCTCATGCCGTAGCCCACGCTAGGTGCATGTGACAGGGTTTACGGACTGTTTCGAATCTCTCACCGGTTCAACCTACATTTCTAGCATATTCGTGTGCACTACAGCCTCCATCTCCAAATCCCCCGCCACCACCATCTCTACACCACCTCGTCTCCACTGCCACTTACACTTTCACCACTACTCCCATCTCCACAGCCATTTTCATCTCCACTGCCACCTCATCTCAACCATAATATCTCTTTGCACTACTACCTGCGTCTCTAACCCCCCCTCGCTCCTCCAGCTCTCCTAAACCGCCATCCCGTGGTTGCCTCCGCTCCCTCTTCCTTCTCCTCCTACAGCCACTCGCTTCCCCCGATTCCACGGCCACTTCCATGACTCCCCCCCCTCCAGCGCCACCGCCGACTATCTCTTTAACTATCATTATTTTCTTCTCCATTTCCGTTATCGTTATCCACTCCCACATCACAAGCAACGTTTTTACAAATGCGTCCACTTTCACCATTCCACCTCAATTGCCATTTACAAGTCCACACGTCACAACTACCTTTATATCCATACTATTCAATTGCAACCGAGTAATTGCCACTATCAAAACTCTTACCACAAAAATAACCTAATCGTTATCTACGCCACTATGATGACGTTAATCAAAATGCCATCGCTACCATCAGCTCCAGACGTAGATTTGTCCAAGTAGAAAACGAGGTGATATAAATTTTGTTTCGAATCTTTGACCAAAAACAATGTTTTAAAATCACTTCTGTGTAAAGACTCAAGATTTATATCAAACTTCATTCGTTTCTTTCATTCATTTTGTTTAATTTGTCATTCAACTTTACAAGTCTACCACCATAATGAATTATTTCCATATTCATGATCATAACATCTAAGCAAGAGAGAGTGATTTATGAGGTGAGCAATTACGATGATGAAGGCATCTCCTGTCATGTGCATCACCGACGAGAAAGACTGAAAGACTGTTGAACTAACACTACCTGTCGTCGTTGATACGATTGCCTTCTAGCCACCTCGCCTTATCCATTGATTGAAGATAATCCAATTGTTGCAATGGCCACAGTCTAACGTGCTCTATTATGAAAGAACGAAAAATGTTAAAGACATTTATGTAAGTAGTTTTTAATAAATAATATAATTATAATATAATATATAATGTAATATTACGTTAATAAAAGTAATAAATAATGCAACCCCATATTTCAATAGATTCTATTTTTAAAGAATGAAAAACGTGAAAAATAGTTATTCTTGTGTAGCTTTTTTAAAAATAATTTTCCCGGTACTTTTTAAGATAAGAAATTGTTTGTATAATTAAAAGTCTAGTGTCTAGAAAATATTTCATGGATTTTTTAAAATTCAAGAATTAAGATATTAAAAGTGCAATCTCTTGCATTTTGCGTTGTATCTGCAGCAACATCATCATTGATAAACAATGTTACGTGGTGACACCTTGTGTCACCTCCAATGCCGTCGTCGCACTGCGCCCCTTCCATTGCTGTCACGGTCCCATTTTCCCAGCATCATCACGTGTCACTATCAGATTGACTGATTAATACTGATTCTGGACGCGTCAACGGCTGAGGTCAATATTCCCGTAAGTGTAGTGCACTTTTTTGCTCGGGAGGTGGTTGGCAACTTGGGGTTTTCCCCAACCAGGTATATCTCGCCAGGGACCACCGCCCCAGCTCTAAGCTCCCGACCGGTCTCCCGGCATGTGCGGTATTGTAGTGCGAAGGAATGGGAAGGAAAGATCGCGCGCGGTCTGTGGCCCGTTTGGTAGAGCACTGCTCCTTCATTCGCCTGGTGTTGCGGGAAGAAACCACGGAAAACTACAGAGCAATCGGCCGCTATAATTCTCCTCTAGATAGCGACAGACCTCAACCTCGTTATCTAGCTAGTGTCGAAAATCCTGTCACTGTCGGGGTTCAATCCCAAGGACCACCATGTCAGAAGCACTTCAGTGACATCAGTTGATGGCTTGAACCACCTCTCTTATGTAGTCATCACTATCCGCATCACCCCAACCGGTACCACCACCATCACCATCACCACCGCTTCTGCCATCGTTTCCACAACCTTCTCCCTCCTCACTGCCTGTTCCTTGGCTGCCACCGGTGCCGCCGATCGGTGGACAAATTGCATGTATTGCATATGTAGATTCCTTCCAGCCATATTTCTTGTTGCGAGAGTCGCTTTGCGATTAATGGACCGATTATACCGCGACGTACGAGCGGCCACACAATGAGGCGAAAAAATTAAATCCCTCGAGGACGTAACTCGCACACGAAGGCCGCTCGAGGGGGGAGGGGGCAGGCGCGAGCCAATAGAGGGCGGAAGTCGCAGGTGACGGTAGAGAAAGGAAAGAAAGAGTGGGTGGAGAAGGAAATGGAAACTTGCTCGAAGATCGTGAAGTGGGTTGGTTAATGTGGCTGGTAGGATCATTCATTGATACTCCTAATGCTACGCCTTCCTTCTGCCGTCGTAGACGTTTGTCCAAATCTGCCATCTTCAGTCCTTCACGTCTCGAATATTCCATTTTGATCTGCATTGATTTCCAGCGTTGGGGCCCGGGATTAATCCCTCGGGAGGGCAAAACGAGCTCTAGCCAGGTCGGGATTCCTCGTTTCTCCTGCCTTTATTTCCAACATTTCTTACTTTTTATATTATATGGTTCTTTTTATTTCGATAAACTCACATCCTTATTGTAAATTGCAGTTAAAACATATTTTAATCTGCGAGAGAAGTCGCATTCAGATTAAAAGGTTTTAACCTTACACGATGACAAGTACATTATCATTTTTTTACGAACGTAAAAACTTTTAAATATGGAATAATTGAGTATTCAAAGCACAAAAAGTATTTCCTGTGATCCTAAGCGTAGGAAGATGTTTAAGCTGATTTGACATTGTTCCAAGTGAAAGACTATTCAAACACGTGTAATTTTCAACATTATATCACAATTATTATAAGGTAATTAATTAAATGAATAATTATTGTCACATATTCACATTCACATCCGTTTTACCTTAATGGCACTTTTGCCAAAAATTTAGGTACTGATGTTGGGATTAACCATTGATGTAAACAACGCAAGACTTAATTGGTTTAATCTTAAGAAGACCTTGTTGCTGTCTTTAAAAAAAAAAAGATAAACACTTTGTAAACACAGAACTTTCATTTTAATAAAATTAGACTCAAATATATAAACCTAATAAAAAATAAACATGTATATTTAATAATATTAAAACAATGCTTAATTGTAGTAAATTTATCAAAGTGAATTTAATACTAACAAACCAATTTAGGCTTATTAAGTATTACACATTTTATGATGTTACTTGCAGGTGCTTGTTTCAAAATACCTGTTTTACTTGATAATTAATAAAACCAAAGAAGATTTAGTGACTTGCACCGTTGTTAATAACGTGATAACGTTTAAAAATGAATGGTGAGAGAATTCAAAAGAATAACTCATCTAACAAAATAATATTTATAGGGACCATTACAGAGTTTTTACATGTAACTGAAGTATATGTTTTTTCATTAAATTTAATTATTTCATCAGCGTCAATGACTGAAAAAGCAACTGTTTCCAAGTATTCTGACAATGAAACTACACGCTATGCAAATTAAACATCTAATTAAGCCAGAATTTTGCAGCACTTCTTGCCCCGTGCCAAGAATTGAGAACATACTAAGGGTTTCTGTGAAGTATGTAGCCTTCGAACAAACATGTCTTATCGTACATTCATATTCCTCGTATTATTCTTTTTTAAATGAAAAATTGCCGGGAACCCGACAGTAAACTTTCGTGTCGATTGATTGATTGCGGAAAGTCAAGTGCTAAGGTGATCAGTCCCTTAAGTGTATTGAATGTTTTATCGCGGGAGGTGGCAGTGATCTTCCCCTGCTGGAGGCAAGAGCCGACACCGACAGCGGAAATTTTCCTCAACTAGGTATCTCCCAAAAACATTCACCGCTTTAGCTGGCGAGGAAAAGCTCTAAGCCTCCACTGGTCCCCCGACATGTGTGGTAGTGTAGCGCATGAAAGTAAAGGGTGAGATTAGAACAAGGAAGGGGAAGTAAAGATCGCGCACGGTCCATGACCCTTTTGTTACGGTCTTCCATCCGGCATTCACCTGTCTCCGGCATTCGCCTGGTGTTGATAGGAGAGAGCATGGAAAACTAATAATCAGAGCAGCCGGTCGCTGGAATTCTTCTCCAGACAACGGCTGAAGTCGACCTAGCTTTGTAACCAGTGTCAAAAATTCTGTTAACGACGTCACTCAAAATCTAAAACCTCCCGGTCAGAGGTACTGCAGTGCATCAGTTGTTACCCTGAGCAACCTTCCGGTAAAATTTCGTGTCGTTGACATTTGAAACATAGTAAGGTGCTGCGTTGAAAGACGTCACGTCAAAAGTAAATAACAGCCGGATTTTCCTTTGCAGCACTGATTGGCGACTGCTGCTCCGCACGAGAGGCACTCTGCGCAGGTCCCAACTCTTCCCACGCGTCTGCGGCTGCGCATCGCTGAGTCGCCCCTGCCCCCTTCCCCCACTCCTCCCCTCCCTAATGGTTTCCGCTTCAATAAATCGCGATCTGCGGCCGCTGCTTGCTCTGCCCACGTCAACGCTCTTCCGCCCATTCACAATTGGACATGACAGAAATTGAGAGCAATGCCGCCGATGACAAATGCAGCCTCAGTTTCTTCCTTGTGCATTCTTGGGGCAATCGTGTCTTGTGTCGAGCCTACATCGACGTTTATTTTTGTGTGTAATAGACAATTGCTTGTGTCATAGTTTCTGTAGAAGAAACGTTTTTATTATTTATGAAGATGTATTCTTGTAATTGCACATAAATGCATTTAGATTCATTGCTTCCAGTTTTTCTCTCCGAATGACGTGTTTATTGTTGCTGGTATTTAAAATTCTGAATATAGTACAGGATGTAATTTTCTGATTTTATAAATAGAAGTTTCCTCTGTACAAATTGTCTTACCAAACAGTGCATTATTGTGATATACTCTTTCATTTCTAAGACTTTATTTAACTTTGAATTCATGTGCCAAAGACCTACGAGTTGGTCCCAGTAAGTTCTCCAACAAGCTGCCTACTTGTTCCTTCCCTTGTTCCTGCGCGTGTTAATTTGAAAATTAAAGTTCAAACATTTAATTTAAGCATTTTTTGTTACAAGATGATTTTATGAGCGTTACGGCGACGGGTAGTGCCCAGATTGCCCTGCCAGATGACATGGGAAGCTCTGATTATTTTCGGAAAAGAATGCAATTTCTAAAAAGAACCTCACTTCTTAAATAGTTAATTTGAAAGTCCGGAAACCCACTTTCAGCATTACTGACAAACCGTGTTCCAGGGTGAGGGGAGACCTTCCAAACACATAACAGGACGTCTAAAAAGATTTCATTTTTCAGGTTACGGCAGAAAACTTTGATCGTAACCCTTGTAGGGCCACGTATATCGTATTTTAAGGACCTAGGAGAAGTAATGCATGATGGTACAGTGTATTGTAGAGTAATGGGTGTTTTCCTGGTTTCCAAATATGCCATAATCCGCAAACTCCTATGATTTTGTGTTAAATCATGTACGATTGTGTGATAAATCATCTTCTATGTTTTTGTGATGCAGGGTCGGGATGCAATTTCCTATCCAACACTAATACACTTACGTGCTGTTATGTCAACGATTTATGATAAACGGTGAAATATCAGCCATCTTTCTTTGGTGTAGTAAACAGTTAAAAACTGAGTGTGACGTACTACGAGGAAGTTAATTTGAAGTTACATTTATGTTCAGAAACAAAACAAGTAGCCATCTCAGCATTTGCTCAAGAATCAGGGATGAAAACTAGATTGAGATGGGGATCATTGACTCAGAAGTTGAAGTATGATACAGTTACAGAGTCTTTAGAATTGTACAATCAAAATGGTAAATAATATATTAAATGTCATTGCTAAAATTGTTATTATTTTCCTTTTGAATGCTCGGTAGAGTCTCTAATTGTATATGAACAGTTGTGCAGCAGAAAATATTTAACTTCGGACTCAAACTTTTGTATCGTTTTTGAATTTAATTGTTTAATGTCATCTGACAAAGTGCTGCAAAATATTGTTCATGCATTGTATGTAAATTTTTTTGTAGTGAGCTTGTGATACTATCACCTGATGAATATGAGTATTGTGTCGAGTATTATAGTTGTAGACATCGGTGTTTGCGGAAAATATATTCCCGCTCTTCAGTAAGTCATTTTTGACAAAAAACACTGATTCAGATATCAAGAGACCAGGTAATGGTAAAATACCTAATAAAGAAAGGCTTCAAGAATCATGTGGGTGGGATTTGCTTATTATTCCTACAATTATTTTTTGTAATCTAAACGTTTGGATGCTATAAGATGTATTTATATGGCAGAAGATTATACTATATCTCAGGTGGGAATGAACATTCCCAAAATACACACAACAAGAAGTATGAAGGCTTACTGAATTTGAAAGGTTTCTGAAAGCAAAGCGTAATGAACTTAATTTTGTGTTCAATTCATTTAAATGTACGTTCCATTTCAGGTTTGACTGAATTGAAAGACCTAAAAATGTTGATACATTTACCTCAGTCAATGGAACACCGTTACTTTTTAATGGAGTGCAGAATTCTTCATTTGAAATGGAAACCTGCATTGAGACAGTTTTTTTCATTTACTATTAATTTGTTATCATGAAACCAATTTGAAATATCTGATATTGTACTATTTACGGTTGCATTATTGCAAAGATTATTCGTATCATCCGAAAAGAGAAGTTCAGTTTCTAAACGTCGAGGACATATCGTTTACGTATAGTAGGAAGAGAATAGGGCCTAAAATCTTTGCAGGACTCCACATGCAATTGGTAAAGTATTGGAGAGGTGAGTATATAATATTCCAGCATTTCAGTACGGTATTTCTACTCTCAGAGATCATTGTTTAAGGTACGAACATAACCAATTTAGAGCAATAAACGGATTCCATACGAAGATAATTTTGAAAGTAAAATGTTATGATCAATGACGTCAAAAGCCTTGGGGGGGATAACCTGACCTATGTACATGGATAAGTTTATTGCATATGACGTTAGTCTCTGTGATTAATTCCTACCGTAACATCTGAATCCAGCGCGCCGCTTTTTAAATGTCTTTAAGACAATGTCCTGGCGCGCTGCATACGAATTTGGGCATTGACTTTCACAATTACATAATCACTACCATTACCGTAATCGCTAGTGCTTCCTAGATTTCTGTCTTTTGTCGGTAGGTTTGTGACTTGGAAACTTGTCAATATTTCTTACGTGTATTCGTTTAGTGATTAAAGAAGTGCATCAGTTTTTTTGGTGAAAAATCCTTGATTAATAATTTGTTAGAATGTTCAATTATTGAACAATCTAAATAAAAAATGTGCTTGAATTATATCTTCATACGTCATTATTTGAACTCGTATGTTTACAAAAATCTCAAGGTATGTTTTAAAATTTAATCTGCTCAGAAAGTCAAAATATTGGTCATCACTATCCAAAAGTAAATTAAGAAACAAAGTATTCTTTAGTAGTTAGACACAGTAATTTATATTTACATTTCCCTTTAAATATATTTAAAAAAACAAAATATTACGAATAAAAATGATAAATAGTAATATACACCATTAATAAAAAACTGAAACACTGAAACACCAAGAATTATAACGTGTAAGATAACTTATTTTTAGAAATTAATTTTTGAGTCCTCCTCCTGTCATCACATTTTTCCTTTCAACGACATTAGCCGTGTTTTCAAGTGTCAATTTACTGAATATGTATATTATTGAAATTACGCATTGTAATTATTTTATAAAATGTATTAAAAAGCATTTCTTTGTTTGGTTCTTTGTCCTCAAAAATGCATACTGTTTCTAACAACACGGATTGTGCCTCGTTGTTCATATTGTATCTAATAGAAATGAATCATTAATTTTACCTAATCAGTGTAAATTTTTCATTAATTACATTCATTCTAGAATGTAAAAACTTTTATTACGAATTAAAAAATGGAAATAGTGCAGCAATTAATCTACCATATTATTTTCCATTGATGAGAATATCTTCTCTAGCACATTTGCCACTAGAACGTTACTAGTCTAACTTTACATACTAATGTGCTGAATACGTTCATGAATGAAATTACTCGTGTTTATTGCCTCTTAATTGTACGTCGCGACGGGGTTTGCAGTGATGGTCTCGGAAGGGAACTTTGCGTGAGAGTGCGGCGTGACTTGAAGTTCTGAGAAGTCGCTGACGAGTCTCCGCGTAGTCAACGCGGTCGCGATCATCACAAAACATCGCAGCCTCCGGCCAGGTCGTTTAATTGCGGCGGTGAGTAGCGCACCGATGGAGAGTTATAACTGGGAGCATAAATTGTCGATCACTGGTCGGAGAGTGAGATATCGTTCTTCAAGAATTCACCGTTGGTCATTGCCTGTCCGTTACTTTATTGACTTTTTTCGTGCAATACGGTTCTTTAAGCAATGCACCGAGGGGAAAAAAGCGTTGGAAGAAAATCGGATTTAAAGTGACTTATCGCAACCGAGGTATACGATTGGCTGTCGTGATACAGCATTGAGCAGGGTAACATCGTTGATTACTTGGTAGTTAAAAAACTGGAAACGCATTCGAAATTAGTTTCACAAACTGTCTTAGTTGCAGATCTTCAAATTCCGGTAGGGATTTTAAAAAATGTTTCATACCAGTGGCGGTCTTCAAACCGTGGACTGGATATCGCATGCGATCCGTGACTTGCTTCTGGCGGTCCGCAAACAAATACTCGTTTTAATTACTGTACCTAACTTCTTTCTTGTTTTGCTTAACTTTTGACGGCAAACAAACACTACTTTTAAAGAGAAGTAAAAATAGCATTTTTACTTTCTCGCACTTACTTTGTAAGAAGAGAAACTATTGTAATCGGGGGCCGGAAAATGACGAATTTTGGGCAGAAAAATCTTAGTGCCGGGCCCTGGTAACGAAAAAGTAGATAAATCCTGTAGTTATATGTAGTACGTTATTTTTTCTAACACATAGTGTTGCCAGAATATATATTTTGTGGGTCCTTCACATCGAAAAACTCCCTCCACATTTGCCTTCCTTCGACATTTTTAATTGGTAATAAATAAAACAAGGGTTTCATTGCATAACAATACATTTCTTTACACTTTGCAATTTTACAAGTTTACTTTGCATGAAGACTCAAAATATTTTCAAAATTTTATCAAAAATGGCATTAGTTTTTTTATTAAACGTTGCATTCGGATAGCGTAAATAACATTCAAGAAATTGGTGCAGGTCTCATATTAGTTGAACTACCTGATTTTTCGAACATTAGTAAAGTGCAATAGATAGGGGCGTGTTCCTACAACCATAATATTGAAGACACCTACTTTTCTACCTTAATAAAATCTGTTCTCTAAAGGCAGGTCTTGAGTAGTTTTTGTGTAATTTTGAGTAGTTTTTGTAAAATACAGGCAATTTTAATTTTCTATTTTTTTTCAAAATTGTTTCAAATTTTGTTTTTCAATTTTTTCCTGGTATGTATCAAGGAACGAAAAAAAATGGTTCTAGACAAAGACCTTAGACAAAGTCTATGGAAAAAACAGTTCTTTTAAAATAATGTACAATGTTTTGAAGAAACAAGTAGTGTTCGCGTAATGTGTGCTTTAAATTAATGCAATTTATAGAAAAAACATTTTCTCAAAAACCGCTCCAAATTTTTTCTTCAAATATTTTCCGTGCATAGAAGTTGGGACCCTTAAAAGAATGTAGTGGGTCTTCTTTGCGTTTGACACTGAATTTACGGAAATTGCACATTGAAATATAATTAGAGAGAGACGTGTTGTTGTAGCACCAATAGCTTACTATTCTGTATCTATTTTTAGTGTTGGCCTCCTTCGAATGTTGCGCAAGAAAAAGTAACCAAAGTGTCAGAATTTGTTCGCAATACCATTTCATTTCCAGCGAGAGAATGAAGAAAACGTAAACAAACCGGAATATGTCCCTCCGCCGAAGCGGCAGCATGCACGAAACAAACCGACGATTGCAAGTCAGGGAACGAAATAAATCACTCAACATTTCATTTAATAATGGTTGTGAATTAATTATATTATTTTTAATATTAATGTAATATTACTGCCAATAATACTACGAAATTCATGCACACAACGAAAATCGTGTCTCATGTCTTAAATAAAACACTGAATTTTTGTTATTACACATACGGCAAACATTGACGCAAAAATTATATTTAACTGAGATAAATTTTGACGTAACTTACTTGGTTAAAAAAGGGCTCAAAACTAATATTTCACTATGCAATATACACATGTGTTGTGCCGTCCGCCATGAGAAGGAAAATACCTCGTTTGATATGTACCATCTGATTATGTTTGTCCTTAGACTTCACGATTCAACTTATATGATTTAAAGTATATAATCACTTATGTATGTTCTTTCTAACTATGATTATGCGTGTTCTATTGTATCTAACATACAGTTAGTTGAATCTCACAGATCTATTTTCTGACGCGTATGCTTAAAAAAGCGCAAGGACGAGTGTGTTGTGGACTTGCAGTCAATAAGCGATTGCATACCCACGTGCATTTGTTTACATCCTACATCCACTTTGTTCTGTCATAGGACAGGACACTCATTGCGTATACAAGTTCTCAGCAGAAGGTGAATTGACCGTTGATGAGACATAGTTTCTATTAATATGGTCTGAGACTGCTTCAGTTAGTTTCTATTCATAAGTTATCAATTCTAGCTTAATGGCTGCGTCTGAAAGAAAGTGGAAAATTACAGAGTGTCGAGTGTTACAAACAAAATGCACACCATTTCGTTAGTAATCAAAATAAATCATTATTTGCGGTGAAAAACGCAAACATTGTACATATGTAGTCCCTATGATGTTAATACTTACAGATATTGTAATATAGTCATAATATATTTGTGTTACGAAATTATGCTGTTATTGTGGAAATATAGTTTCAATGAGGTTCATAAGAGTTTCCCCAAACGAACTTCTTGGGTATTTTTTATTGAATTAGTACACACTCAATAAGTACATTTCAAACAATAATCATATGACTCTAGAGAAGACGTAATACTTTTGCATTAAATCCGACGAGAAAACGTAAGTAGTAGTGGTCAATGTGGAGTTACAAGCAGAAGACGCATCTAATAGTACTAAATTCATCTAAAAACATTAGTGTCCTAAATGATTCCTGCAACGTAGGCAGTAACCGAAACAAAAGAGCCTTCTGAAGATACGTCCTTGGAGAAAAAAGTACAAATGATGAGATAGATGGAGGAAATTTAAAGAAAATTGGAAACATCCAAAAAAGATAGAGAAAACATATGATAGCGAATAAAAACGAGAAACGAAGGTAGAAATCGAAACAGCAGCTGACGCAAGAGAGAATCAAGGCGCCCAAGAGATCACTGATACGGTACCAGAGACCATTGAGACGAAAGATCTTTCAGGTAGAGACGACTGAGATAGCACCGGCGACAATGGAAATGATAAAAGAGACAATGAAATGGAATCAGAGACAATAGAGGTGACATCCCGGACGAGACAACAGAGTTTACAGCAGATAACGGAGACTACAACAGATAATGAAAACTAAAGCACTACATGACATAAAGGAGACTATAGCTGGTAATGGAGACTACAACAAATAACGCAGAAAACAGCCGATAACGGAGACTGTAACATATAACGGAGACTGCTGCAAAACAAAGTCAACCCAGGCTCCAACGAAGACGAATGGAGACGCATCGACGTAAGCAGCAATGGAGATACCAAAGGAGGCAGCAATGGAGACGACAAAGGCGGCGCCAACTGAGACCACGGCGGCGTCAGCTGTTGCGGAGACAGGACTAAAGCGGAGGCGGTCTCCACGCACGGCGAATGCACGCACGGGAACACGCGCGGCGCTGCAGCGGCGGCGCAGCGGAGGCGACGTGCGGGCCATGCGAACGACCCCCGCGCCGCGCTGCAGCGGCGGCGGCGGCGGCGGCGGCGGCGGAGGCAGAGGCGGCAGCGACACCGCGGATGCGCGGCGACGGGAGTCGCATCCGGAACCAGCGCTGGGAGGTCGCACGTGAGCTCGGCTCTGGCGCTGCCCTGGGCCCCATCGCCACCAACTCTTCCACCTCCATCACCACCACCTCCGCTTCCAACAGTCTCCTCCTCCATCACCAACGCCTCGTCTTCCATCACCACCTCCTCCATCACCATTTCTTCCAAATCCATCACCTCCTCCTCCACTTCCATCACCACATCGTCCTCCTCTATCACTTCCACACTCCCAAAATCAACACCACCACCTCCTCTACTTCCATCATTACCTCCTGCTCCACCACCACCACCTCCATCACCAAAGCCACCTTTTCTACTTCCATTACCAACTCCTCTTCCACCATTCCATCTCCACCATCACTTCCATCACCAAATCCTCCAATTCCATTCCGCCTCTATCCTTATCATCTCCTCCACCAGCACTACAATCTCCATCAACACGGCCGCCGACGCAATCACAAACCACATTAGCATGAATATGCTAATACTGTATCTAAGTCTAACACCCCTCAACCAACACGGCACTTAAAACCTCCTTCGCCTCAACAATTACACCAACACCAGCACAACCACCATTCACTACTATACACCAAAACTAACTCCATCGCCAACACAACCGCCACGACCACAAACACCATAAAACCAACACGACCTCTATTTCTTTTACTGCTAATAACTAAAAAACTAGCACAACGATTCAAATCATGTCAACAAGTACACCGCTTCCACGACAACCACCTCCGCCGACATTGTTATTACCACTGCTTCTGCTACTAGTCACCTCCACCATCAACATCAACAGCATCATCATCAAATATCATCGTCAAAAAAGATTGCCCCTAGTCTCCTCCACATTCCATCTCTCTCTTTTTCACATTCCCCAGCATCCATCACATTCAGCTCCTTCATCACCTCCGCCATCCAATGTTCTCAACCTTCTTAACTTCTACAACTTAACATTTTCCTTCACCTCCTCCAGTGCATAATTACCTCCTCCCGTCTAATAACTTTAATTCCGTCCACTTCCTTTACTCTTCCACTACTCCGTCACATACATCACTTCCTTAATCTTCTCCATATAATCGTACTACTCCAGCCCCTCCCCTAATTCTTCATTTACATCATCCATCCCTACACTCTTCAGACATTCCAATTTCTTCTATTTCACTTACTCCAGGTCTTCCGCCACTTTGTCTCCATCCATTCTCACTTCTTGTTTCTCTTTATTCATATCTACCACACCTTGATCCTCGGCTCATCACGTTGATCCTCATCGTACCTTACGATGTTGATACAAACGGGAGATTTGTGTAACCGGACCTTCGAATTATAATGTGTCCTCGAGTTCAATGAAACATGGATAAAAGATTTCCTTCTCTTGATGTTGAAGTCTATTTAGGTCACTTGAGTGAATGGAATGAGTTAGTGGATGGTAATGAATAAGTGTGACAGGCGTGGGTAAAGATTACGAAAGGAAGCCAGATTCAGAAAATGTAAGAGATATTTTATAAATATTGAATGCATGCAAGAATAGAGATTAACAGGAGGGAGTAGGGGATAGATGTTAGCAGTGACAAGGAACAACAACAACAAGAGATGCACGGTCTGATAAGAGATTGAAAAGAAAATATGTATAATTACTTTTTATATCTTAAATGCTTATACAAATAGATGAGATTATTCAGATCAGAAAGTACAAGAGTTTTTGAAGAACAGCAAAGAAGACTTGCAAAATACAGTCTAGGGTACGTGCCGAGCTGTAATAGATATTGGGAAAAGAGTGAAAATTCGTGCTGGAAATGTGCTTGCTTGAGAGTACAAGTTAATTTGAAAAAGATATTGGCATAGTAAGGAAATTGTTGTAAGTGATAGAGTTGAGTTGAGTAGTGAGGATGGATAAATGAAGGAAGGGATGGTAATTCAGAAAGAGATTGGCAATCACCTGGTAGAAGAGGAGGAAAAGGAAAGGTAAGAAAATAGGTGGGATATGAAAGAGAAGAGATGGTAATTTCTCAGTACCGGAACTCACCGTCCAGCGAGGGAAGTTCACCGCGATAAAACCGCACTAAACTTCGTGACTAATGATCTTAGCAGTTGACACTCCCGGAATTCCTAATAAGTGAATCGCCTCGGTAATTGCCGTATCTGAAAAGAAATCAATCAATTGCAAAATTATTTCGGAAAAATCAACGAAGAATTGCGTGTTATGAACACCGAATGTGCTCCCTCCTCCTTTGAGTGTCGCGTCATATTATTAAGTGCGGCCGTTGGAGACTTCCTGGACGTTGCTCTTGGCGGTTGACCTGTGAGAAATGACGGTGCGGACCAACGCATCTCTCGGCGGCCGTCGCGCACTCAGGCACGCGGCGCAGCCTTTCCCAGTCTCGAAGGCAGGACTCGAGGGAACGCGCGGGAGTGGGCGGGGAGCGTCTAATAGCGCGTGTACGGGAGGTGCAAGAGTCACGCGAGACGTAAGCGTCTGCATTCAGAGGTCAACGCGAGGACCTCGGTTCCCCAGACGCCATTTCTCAGGCACGGGCGACCAATCTCCTAGGCCGGGGATTGCGACTGGCTATGGCTCTGTTACCCGGACTATCCGACTCTCGTTAAGAGTATGTGAATAATATCAGTCACAAAAACGTTAATTTCTTTTTATGCAAAAAGGCATTTTTTACAAAAATATTATTTTCCCTAGCGTTAGTCCCCTTTAGTTGCAGGGTCTCAAAGGCTACCCATCGGCATAGATCGGTTAAGGAATGGGTTTGGACTGGACGCCCCCTCCTCTAGTCCAGATTGGGGGAGATGAGTGGTTGATGATGACGATGATGATGAAGGAATGATATCGCATGGTCCACGATCCGTTGCTACTATGTCAATTGCTTGGAAAGGATCAGAAAAAAATGATCAAAGCCCGTTGGCCAGAGCATACATTTCCCGTGGTCATCACAAACTCAGATATATTAAACAAAATATTGCATTTTATGAGGGTTGAATCCGTGACCTGCCAATCACCAGCACGTTCAAGCCGTAAGGCAATTATTGAGATTCAACTTTACGTTACCGGTGATTGGGACAATTCACTTTCCAAAATCTTTGAAAGAATTGTTTCACCTACGTCTACGTCAAAATATTTTTCGTATTAGATGAATGCGTCGCTGGCGCTTTCATCAGTTGTTTAAATGTATTTTCAAATGTTAAAATATCAGTTCCCCACCAGGAGATCAAGACGTCTCGAATGACTCCTCACTTATCTCGATTGGTGATCCGGAAGGGGTCTAACTGAGTGATAGATGGGCGCTCGCACGCAATAACGGCCGGACGAACTAATGGACAGATGATGCACACTCGAAATCTGAGGATTGTAGGTCCTCTTTTCTTATTTAACAGATTTAGCGTTTCTGTAATAATGGTATGTAGGCAGATGTATATACATGAGAGATTTCATTTCAGTTTGTTATTTACCGCTTCATTTACACCGTCCAAGCTTTTTCCTACATGTGATACAAGCGTTCATGTGATGAATTTGTAATGTAGAATCTTCGTTGATGAATCATTACGTACGCCACCCGAACAAGGGGAGCAATGGCTGATGTAGCAATGCATTTCGCGAATTTACTTTGCAAAGGACTTACTGGGTTACGAATATCGACAGAAAACGGGAGATTTCATCTTGAAATATTCTCATTGAAGAAAAAATCAAATACCATTGTAATATTGTATAAGCGTCATTCATTAAATTATTGCTGGCCTGCCTCAGAGCGTCTGGACTTCGTTTCAGTTTAAATCCATGTAGAGATTATTATTGTTTTTCTGTTAGGCTTATTAACTATAGACAATATTCTCACTCTAAGTTTCACGTTTCGGAATTACCATCAGACAAAAGTATCTGTCTATTGAACCCACGACCGGAGGTTGCCGACCTCATTCCACGCGGAAGCGGGCGGGCACTGCGGGGGCGGCCAAGGACCCTGCACCGGCGACTTCGCCTTTGCCGCTGCCACCGCCGTCACTATCACCGCCACCGCCTACCTGCAACCCGCCACTGCCACCCCACGCACATGCACCGCCACCGCACCGCCCAGCACCGACCGCTGCACCGCCCACGCCACCGCCACCGCCCGCCACGCACCGCCACCGCCCGCACCGCACGCCACCGCACCGGCCACACACTGCCACGCGTCCCGTCGCCTCGAAAACCGCTCGCCTGCCCCGCCTACGCCCCTCGGCTTCGCCCTCGCCTCCGCCCTCGCCTTCGCCCTCGCCTCCGCCCTCGCCTCCGCCCTCGCCTCCGCCCTCGCTCTTGCGAGGCCAGTGTATTCACTTCCAATCCTCTACCCGCCTCCGTCGCCGACTCGACCGTCTCCACTGTACCGCCCCCGACATCATTGCCATGTTGCGCTATTGTCACCGTCGTTACCACTTGTTTTCCATCGCAGCTGTTTCTGTTCCTAACGCCATCCCCGTCATCGCTTCGCCGTCGTGTTCGCCGTCGCCACCCACATCCTCCGTCGCCTCCGCCTCGGAGACTGCGATCCCGCGCCGCGCGGCCGTCGGCGGGTCGCGACCCGTGACCCTCCCCGTGTCTGCGCGCTTGACTTCACACCTGGCCGCCGCCCCCGCGTCTATCTGTTCCCACATCTCCTGCGCCGCGATTTCCCTGTCCCTCGTTGATATCATCTGCGTTCTGTCTTTGGCGCCGCGGCCGTTCCCGTCGTCCGTCCGGCGCGTTGTCGTAATTGTTTCTTTGACCTCATTGCCAGCGCCGTTCCACTTCACCTGATATGCTTGTTTTTTGTTGTTTTTATTTTTTTGTTTTTTATTGCAATTTTATTTTTGGTAGACATTACCTTGTTCAGTTTACATATTAACTAGGTTAAATGTTTGATGGTCTAAATCTATCTTATGCTAACTTACCCTAACTTAAAATTATACATTACAATTATATTAAAATATATACTGGGAGAGGAAGCAGGAAGCACCTCAGATTAGTGTTAATTCTCTTTGATAATTGAGGGTTTTGTCTAGTTTATACATTTATTAGGACTGCAATTGGGTATAACCCGGTGGCAGTTAATGCAATAATTGCAAAAATTACAACACTTACCATTAATAATAATAATACTAATACTACTACTAATAATACTAATAATAGTAATAATAATAATGATAATAATAATAATAATAATAGTAATAATAATAATAATAATAATAATAATAATAATAATAATAATAATACCGTACAATACAGTACAAGACGAAAAGCAGCATTGAAAAGTGAAGGAAGATGCTAGAATGAGGGGATGGTTAGTATAAAAATTGTGTGCGGGGTAGGCCATTTTGGTTTTTTATTGTTTATATTTAAATCGTTGTGTAATTCATTGTTACTGATAAACCATGGGGTTTTTGTAATTAATCTTAAAAATTTATTTTGGATAACATGTATTTTTTTTAGGTTGGAATTAGCAGCATTGGTCCAGGAGGGAGAAGCAATGAGTAATGTCGGCCGGATTATTGTTTCATTCAAGAAGTTTAGTTTTGGGATATGCTCATTCCATCCCTCTTCTGCCTCTTGAGTGCATACTATATCTGGTATTATCAGCCGTAAAATGTCAAATGTTTATTTCCTATTTGTTGTCACTAGCAAAATATTGCAAAATCTGGACTTTTCACAAGAATTTTTCATTTTAAATTTTTGTTTCCTTTTTGTTATTTTTCTTTCGCGAAAATTTTTATTAATTGAAATATTTTTCTTTGAACATAATTCTTCGATTCGGATGACTCGTATGACATTTGTTTGAATATCCATGACATTTAAATATTTTAGTGTCAGTGTTTATTAATGTAATTTTTCATTTTCTTCTTCGTATTAACTCATCTGATATCTATACGTTCTTTACTATTCTTCATCATGTATCTCTTCTCGACTGAATCAGATATTCAAGTTTTCCGACTATTTCTAAATTATCTTTGTTTTTATATACCTCTCTTCTCCTCACAGTTCGGCATCTCGTCCTCGGATTGTAATTCACCATTTCGGTTCCTTTTGTTGTAACTGCATCATCTTTAACTGAATCGCCATGAAGGTTTTTGGATTAAAATATCAGAATATCACGAGAGAATGGGAGTTTTCATCTTTGGATTCTAGCATTGAAGACAAAATCAAATAAATATGTATGAGTATAATTTATAAAATCAAATTCGATCAATCGCAGTGCGTTATTGTAGTACTTTGTCATTTACATCCCACCTGAAATGTGTCCCTGAGAAGAAGTTTATAACGTTATGATTATTCTACTGTTGTGAATCTTATTATCTACTCCAGTGTATTCGCTCTCTCCGTTTAATGTTTCGGAATCCCCTTCTAACTGTAAGAAAAGGGATGGATGCTATCTCTTCTCGACGTAGAGGGCCATCTCAGACCGAAAGTAATGTCCTGCGATTTCACACTCTCCCACGCAATCTTCGCGTCTCCTGCCGCCGCCGTAGTGAATTTGGCTCCGACGCGGGTGGGAAACTCTATCGCAGGTCCGTGGCGTGACCCCCAAATTCACATTGTCGAGGCGGGACTTTTCGCGAATGTAATTCTAAGAAATGTCTGTGTTTGGCTCGTGTAAAAAATTGGCGATTGCCATCGTCGAGTTTCGTAGGGTGTTGTTAGAGTGGGATGCTGGCGCGCCGAACAAATGTTAGAGTCTAATATTTTTTTCTGAATGTGCGATAACATTCCCATTAGAAGTGCAATATAGTGTTTCGCCTGAAAATACACATGCGAACCGGAAAAACGAAAAAAGAGCGATAAAAATTGTTGCTCTCACAGTGTAGGCAATATTGCTGTCTGTTGTTGATCGTTAAACCTCTTCACGCTTCCGACATCTGGAGATTTAATTGCTAAGTGGGTTCTTAACTTCCTGCAACATGGTTTCTTTTCCCTCTTATTAGACGTATCAGCAGATGTGACCGTTATTTAAGAACGAGCTCTAAAACGTCCTTTGCCTTGCAGCCTTCCTCAATTTTCCATTTAAATTGTATGCACATCCGTAATTTCCAATTCGATTTGATCATTCAATTTTTCGTCGCGTCTACGTTAGCAACTTTTATTGGTATATGGCACGGCAAATACAGGACGGCACATAGTTAGATTATACCTGCTGAGAAAACTAGTATTATAATTTCCTTCTTCATGTATTATATTTTTTCAAATGGCGTGAGTTACTACATAAATCCAACTTCATGACTCTTTCACGCTTGTCGACATGGCAAATTCTTGCCTGAGCAAGAGATGTATGCAGCATAATCCTGCTTCAGAGACAAGATTTGTGTAGGTTTGCACAAATCTTCTCTCTCTATTTTACAAATTCGATACAGGACTAGTGTCACCTGCTTCTTTCTATTTCTTATACACTTTTTGCTATTGTGAAATTCCCTTTTTCTCGTTAGCCTGTTTGGCGTGTTGTTGAAACTTTATTTTCACATATTTTTTTTCTCTTTTCTTCTTCTTCTTTTCTTCTTCTTCTTCGTCTTTTTCTTCTTCTTCTTCTTCTTCTTCGTCTTTTCTTTGCATTTTCCAACAGCACAATCTTCATCTTTTCCACCTCCTAGCGTCCTTTGCAATTTTTTCTTTACTTTATATTTCGATTAATGTGTTTATTTTTTCACTGTCTCTTTGGCTCTCATATCTTTCAATCTCTGTATCATCTATCTCTCTTCTCTAATTCCTTAACACATTTCATGTAAAATGATTTTTCAATATACAAAAGAAGCATTTTTTTTATATGAAATTTAATCCGAAGCCATTATATCGCAAGTTTCAAAACTAAAAGTGTTTTTCGATGAATTATAGTGAAGTCCCTTAGTTAAGTGCATTATTTTGTTACTAGGGATAACCAATGAAAAATGAGGGAATTAAATTAAACTCTCTCTTTACTAATGATTAAAAACAAAATTTACTAAAAGCAGTTAACGCTGTTTTCCTTTTTTTACACGATTTCCTTCATTATAAATGTTCACCATCAAATTATTTTGAGAAAACCTCTCATTAACAAACACATTTTTAATCTGGAGAGAGCTATGAGAAGTTGATCTTCAATAAAGTTAGATACTTTTGAGCACTCAAACACTTGTCGAAAGATTGCCCCAGAATACAAACACAGAGAGACGCCAATCGAAATAAATTTAGGGAAGCCCACCTGGTGTTGCTCAAGTTTGGAAATAACTCAGTCCGCAAACTCACTTCTATCACTTGTTACCTAACTCAAACTCACACTAATTATCCTATTGCGCGTCGCAATAACTACTGAATTGACCGCTAGATGACGTTCCAATACAACCAAAGTCTGCCTAGACTTTTCAGCGAGCCAGTTCGTTTTTGATTTTGTATTCTTATAGAGACGCCCCACGCGAAAAATATTTTTGGTATCATATCCGTAACCTCAAGCGGTAATATTAATAAACATCAAAGTTTCAATCTTAGTTCAGTTCCATTCTGTAACATTATTCTAGTATTAAATAATGTTACACAAACATCTCTACACAAAACAATGAGAACAATAAGATAGATGACTTTTCCAGATTTTTTTTCGAAATTCGCACTCTCTTTACTCGAAATCCTGCACAGCTTCTTCAGCTATAGTAGTTGTTCAATCAATCTTCTGAAGAGGAAAGATTAGACAACCTTTATTCCATACGTCTTGTTTTCGCAAGAAAACAGAAAATTGTGTGCATCGTCAACCTGTTGCATACATCTTCTGCGTGGTTTTTTTCTCTCTTTTTTGACACATACCTAAGCGTTTGTCTCGTCTTTGGAAACGTCTCCTCTTCCGGCATTTTCTTTTTCCTCACGAATTGTCAAGACTGACAACCAAGACAACGAAATAAAATATTCTGTTTTTGCACCAGAGTGGTAAAAAGTTGGAAATTGTTAAGGAAATACATTCGAATACCCGAGCTGCTGGTGGGATTACATGTGGGAGTAACGGTAGTGCAAATATCAATCCTCTGTACGATTGGATGCGCATTTTACCATTTTGACAAGTAGGTGAACGACTTTTAGAAAATTCATTTTTGCCTTATCAAATTCAAACCACCACCACATTATATCAGTGCTTCCAAGGGCTCAGAAAAAACACGCACAAAATTGTGATACTGTATCGAGAAGAACTTTTCTTGCATTTTCAGAAACAGATCTACCCTACAGAAACGAGTGATTATATCTTTGCAATTATAGTAGAATATAGTATGATATTTTGAACCTTAAGAGGAAAAAAAACAAAAGCGTTAATCAGTCTGTAGTCATGCGATGAGAAAAGTAGAGATGGACAGACGTGCATGATCTCGGCTGCCCTGATGACACCACGGCAAAGGCAGTGATACCGATGTTTCGTCCATCTCAGCCTTCTTCGAGGCTGGAATGAATTCCCACGGGAAGCAGTGAGCATTCCTACGATTTTGCCCGCGGAAGCTAAATCGATATGTACTATGCAGCCAGTCTTGAAAATCCGCCATCGTCAGAACTCGAACCTGGGACCTATCGAGTGCCGAGCTAAAGGTAGTCAGCACGTTCAGCTTCTCCCAATTCCGCGGGGAATTGGGAGAATTGCACGATCTTGCTGTCTGGCGGAGGCCACTTTCAAGGTTGTGATACCGATGTTTCAACCACCTCGTCGTGGCCTTGGTTTCAACCATCCTATCATGACCGCCGGCGCCGTGTCGCTCAGCACATCCGCTCTCCATCGCCAAATCGCTACGTCCCATGCAGCCAGTGTCAAAAAACCGTCACGATTAGAACTCAAACCTAGGACCTATCACGTGCAGAGCAAAAGCTCTGTTCCCGAAAAGCACTGCTCCCTCCCATGCTCCGCGGAGGCGGCTGCCGCGTCGGAGGCGGCGTGCCGGACGCGTCCGGTGACCTCGGGCCGCGACCCCACGACCCCGCGCGGCTAACGGACCACCACGTCCCCACCCCACCCCCGCCGTCCGGTGGTTGACCCGCGCCGCCTCCGCCGCCGCCGCCACGGCCACTTCCCCCGCCGCTACCGGTGTACCTGTTTCGATATACTGCCGCCACATCCCTTTCGTAAATCCAAGCTACAGTGATGAATGGTAGGGGTTTTAAACTGTTATACACCCACTAGCAGTGATAAGAGTCTGGTTGTTTGGAGTACGACATATACTTAAGAAAAATCTCGACTCCATTAAAGAGATATTTTTATTATATTCATTACGATGCTTAAATTTCCTGTTTATATTAATATTGTTATTATAGTAATAAAATGATGAATTTGATTTGAAATGTTTGATATATTCGCATATATGAAACGTGTCTAAGAGTCTATCCGATGGTGAATGGATGTACCATTATGGAAGGTTCCCATTGTATGATGATCTATTAAACGAATCTCATTAATCGGCAGTAGATTCGTATCTCGTTGGAATTTGTCGTTCCAAATCTTGTTAGTTTTTGCACTGGCAGAAGTACCAAAGCATCTAATCAAAACGTACTTGTCATTAGTTAATGCTCATTGTTGATCTCGTATAAGATATTTCTGTCGGTAATTTTTGCGATCCCAGCACACTGGCACAGATAAAATAATTATAACACAAGGAAGAATGAAAGGTTTGTATTTTTAAGTTCCGTGAAGGAATGTAGGTTGTCTTGGCAACGGGGTCGTTGGGAAACAAAAAAAAAAGCTTCGGAATGGTCGTCGCCAAGTCGCATAAAGTTGATGTAAGGATTGCGTGACGTGGATAGCTTGTGTGCCTGCTGCTTCCCTTACATCACAATCAAAAAGTCTCTATTTCCCTTAAATATTTTTTTTTATTCAGGGGTAAATCTGATGGTAATTCTCCAGCAGTATTATACTCACGAGGCATTGACTGATTCCACACACGTCAACTTGTAAGGTGACTGGTCTCGTAAGTGTTCTGTATGTTTTTACCGTGGAAGGTGGCGGTGATCTCCTCCCATTGGATGACGAGATCTGGCGCCGACCTACGGGATTTACCCGAACCAGGTATCTCTCACCAGTAAGTGGACCAATGTCCTAACCGGAACAAGCACTGCTCTTCCGACTGGTCTCGACTGGTGCGGAAGTGTAGTGCATATAAGTGTGTGTGTGTGTGTGTGTGTTTGTGTGTGTGTAACGGGTGAGGATAGGACAAGAAGGAGGATGGATAGATCACACGCGGTTTGTGACCCCTTTTGTTAGCGTAATACTCCGGCATTCGCCTGGCGTTGATCGGAGAAACCACACAAAACAATCGATTATAGCAGCCGGTCGCTTGGAATTCTCCTCAGCAGTGGCTGAATTCGACCTAGCTATGTAGCTAGTTTCGAAAATCCTGCCACCTTCGACACTCGAAACTCGTCTCGTAGCGTTGTGTCGATGTTTTATTTTTAATAGGAATAAAACCTCATATTTCCTTAGCATATACCCCCCTCCTCTTGCTTTCCCCTCGACCGTCTGTGATAATTCTTGACAATCCTCCTCAGACTCTGACATTTTCATATTCTTACAGTTTTCCCTCAACAATTTGTAGCTACTCGTTCTCACTTTGTTGTCATATTCTCTTTTATTCTCTGCCGACTCCTTATATATTTTTCTCTGTAGATCAAATGCTGATTTGCTCTACCCCATCCTTACTCGCCCTACTTCGATCTCCATCCGCCCACACCTGCCCGGGCGCTCTCACCCGCTTCCGTCGCTCGGCCGCGCACCCACGATAAATTAGGCGAGAACGTTTCATTAGACAGCTTTTACGACCTATCTAGTTGGTCTTCGCTTATACAACGGGCGGCGACGCGCGGAGACCGCCTCCCGGCCACCGCCCTCGGAATCCCATCAGCCGATAGGACCGCCCGCCTCCCAATTAGAGGGTTTTTGGGACCGAACCGGCTGGGAACCCGCTCCGCCCCCACCCCCGCCGCTGTCCTCGCCGCCTTGCCTTCGCCGCCCGAGTACTCCTCCACCCCCGCCCACCGCCCGCCGCCGCGCTCCGACCCGCCCGCCCACCCTCGCCTCTGCCCCGCTGCCACCCCCACCGTTCGCCTCATCCCTTCACTCCGAGTCGACGCTACCCACCACGCCCCGCTACCTGACGCCGACCCCGTTATCCCACACGTACCAGCTTCGACCTCCCGCAATCACTAAGCTCTGTCTCCTCCACCACCCCGTTCCTTCTCTCCCATCTACACATGCCTTTTCAATTCTCACATTATCTCTCCTCTCATCTCCCCACCCGTCGTATCCGCTCTGTCCCTTCCCCGCCGCTCCCCTCCACTTCGCAACCAGTTGACCCTACCTGCCGCCGCCCCCGCTATCTTCCTCCGCCTCCGTTAACCACCAACGCCTCAGTCCTCCGACCCCCCCTCCTGCCTTCGCCATCGGCAATCAAGCTCCGTCTCCTCCATCACCCCACCTCCAACCTCCTCCTCTCCTTTCAGCCTCCGCTTCCACCCCCACATTCCGCTCGGACTCCTGAAACAGCCGCTTCCGTCTTCCGTATAGAAAATCTCGTGGAACACCTTCTCCCGCGCTCCACCTCCCTCTCCCGGCACCGCAACTGAGTGGTACTCACTCCTTTTTTCCCCTCCCCCACCTCTGGCGTCTATTGCATCTTTTCGAGAGAAGCGCTCACTGTACTTCTATTTATTTGTAGTGTCATTTGACGGCGGAAGCTGACGGAAGTAAGCTGTTACCCTGTTATCCAATCGGAAGATGAAGCCTCTACTGTGACTATGTCACTGTGGTGACTCCCGAGTAGATGGCGTCGTAACAACAGATGAAACGTCAAGTGCCATTAATAAATAAATCGAAGTATAGAGCCGTCTTCGCCGTGGACCATCGCTTCATGCTTTGTTTCGTCCTTCTTCCCTCGCCATACACCCACTTCCCCTCTCACCCGCCCTTATCACCGCCAGTCCTCCTCCATTAGATCGCCACATCGGTTTTCAGTACCACCAGTATCAGCACTACTAAAACTACCACCGCCATCGCTATTCTTACTACCACCAATACCAAAACTTCGTTACCAAATATACCACCGACTAACAACACCGCCACCAAGGAAAAGTCAACATCCATTACATGAATTCCACAAAAGCTACCAACATCAATATCGCCATCCCCACCATCTCCATTATTGCCATCACCGACTCATCCACTACCTGTACCCAAACTTATCATCACCCTTTCCTCCCGAGTGCATCCGCCCACAGCCAACCACCCATCGTGTCACCTGCGTTTAGTCGAATAATCAGTTTCCCTTGCGGAGAAGTTAATTAATACGCGGCTGCTTGGTACGCGGGGCGCCCTGTCGGGGCGGATCGCGTCACGTCTCCGCGACTCGAGACGTCCGCGCAGCCGGCGTGCCCGCGCTTTAATTGATTCGATTTCACGGAGCGCGCTGCGCCTGAGCCTTTGGCGGCGTTTGTTTACAATTTGTTTTTCCGGCGGCGAGCGCTAGCGCTGGCGGCGTCGCGCCGCGCCGCGTCGCGTCGCGTCGCGTCGCGTGCGTGGAAGAACCAGTGCTCGTTAGCCTCGCCGGGGACGCCGGCATCGCAAGGCACGGCGCGGCAGCGCGACAGCGTGCAGCCAGCGGCTACGGATTGTACTCCGATTTAAACGTAGTGGCACTTCAAGGTCTTTTTCCACCGGGAGAGGTGGCTCAGGGCATCAATTAAAGTCACTGAAGTGCCCGTGACGGGGAGGTCCTAGATTCGAGTCCCGACTATGACAGGATTATCGAACCTAGCTACATAGCTGGGTCGAGTTCTGTCGCTGTCTGGAGGGGAATTCAAGCGGACGACTGCTCTGATTAGTGGTTTTCCGTGGTTTCTCCGATCAACATCAGGCGGATGCCGGAGCAGTGCGCAAGCAAGCGGACCACGCGATCTTTCGTTTCTCGTTCGTATCCTAGCCTCTCACCTTACTTAGAAACACATTAACATGCACTGCCCTACCTCACATGCCGGGAGGCCGGTCGGGAACTTAGAGCTTGTTTCGGCTGAGGCGGTGCCCCACTAGTGGTAGATACCTGGGAGGGAAAACCTCGCTAGACGACGGTAGATCGGTGGAGTATCTGATCGTCCAGCGGGGGAAGATCACCGCCACCTCTTGCATGAAAACATGCACCTCTCGTACGATGCTAATGACCTTAACAGTTAACGCACCGGGGATCACTAATCAATGAAGGTCTTTTTGTTTTCCTCTCTCCAGATACCGTGGAGAAGCGGAAATTTATTCATTTTCCGGAATATAGTTTTCGATGTAGCCGATTAGGTTTGTGTGTATCTGAAATAAACTACTTACATTTAACTTATTCGACACAATGAAAACCAATATTCATTGCTACTTCGGACAATTATTAATGAACATGAGTTACTTAAAATGCCTGGTAGAGATTTCGAATGTTCTTATTTTCGTGTAATTTATTTAAAGTCTCTAGTTTGAAGGAGACGGAAATATTGTCATCTAATCGGAACCACCAACACCAAAGTTGTAACGAAGCTCTCGATTGAATGACAGTGTCCCTCTCTCCGTCGTGGTTGTGATTCAGCAGTATAGCTCTGAAGAAGGCCACAACACAATCCCCGAAACCTCAGCTCAATCGACTGGGAGGCAGCTCACCCCGGACAGCCAAGTATCCTTCTGACTTTGAAGTGTCTCCGTCTTTAAAACGTCATATAACAATGCAACATCGACAAGAAAACATCGATCTTTGCCAACATCGATGTTTAATATTGAAACATCGGTGTCAATAATACATCGTACAAAAACCATCGTAAATTCGTTTTCATTAAATATTTAATTTGATAATGACCGTGTATATTAATTTATAATTAAAATTTAACTGAAAACAAAATTAAAAATTCCTCTCCATATGCGAAATACGAGGAAATATGAAGGAAATACCAGGATATTAAGACCATCTCGGAAGAGGGCTATTCTTCTCGATGGAGGTAGTTCAAACTGCGTTTGTTTGGTTCGAACACAAACTGTGTCATCAGTTATTATTTCATATTTAAACTTCTACATATGTGTATATATGTATATCAAGCATTAGCCTGGTAATGATCGGAGAAACCCCGAAAAACTACCGATCAGACCAGCTGACGACCGCGATTCTCCCCCAGACAGCGGTTGAATTACATCTAGATCACAAAATTTAAGGGAAAGAGAAGGAATTATTAATAGGATATTTTCTAAAATAATTCATCGTAACTACAAGGCCATAGGATTCTTATTATTACTTATGATTCAAATTCACTCTCTGGGTTTAACACGTACTTCATAGACACACAGGATGGCCAGGAACGCAAGAAAAAGGGATGAACGGTGACATCGATGCTGGTTGGGAGGGCCTCACCATCCCACAGCATACAAACAAACATTCATGCCCGAGGCGAGATTCGAACTACGTCTCTTTGATCCAATATTCCCGAGACGCGCCCGCTTTAGTGAGTTCTCTCGACTTGATCAAAAGTCAGAAGATTTCAAGATGTTAGATCTAATAGCAAAGGCTGTAAGTCAAAGAACATCCGGTCAGGTAAAGGAGGTCTAATAAAGTTTTGGTTTAAATCGTAAATACTCGTAATGGTGATTTATAACCAATACGGCACGTCTAATTCTGTGCTGTCACGCAGAGATGTTGAGATGGCTTGTTTCATTTTTAAGTTTCTTCCAGCCAAAGTCATTTAGAGAATAAACAGTTGAGTTTATTTTAGACCCTACTTCTAGACCAACTCTATTATAATTGTCTCCTCTGATATACAATAAATATTACGCAAAGTTTTTATCAAAACAATATATGGAGACCAGCGGTAAACAGTCATGCGTACAGCGAAATTGGAAACTAGGACTCTTCGTACCGTGTTGTTCTATGTCAAGGGCGTCACGTGAATGATTACAAGAGATAAATAAAAGTGCAGAAATTATCGGACACACGCATCATCCAGTCGAATAATGACATTGGCATTACGAAATGCTCGATACAATGTGACCAATGCATGAATCGAAACATCAGCGACTAAATTGTGCACACGTTTATTATAATCGCGAGAAACGTTGCGAGGATGGCAAACGGATTGGACGTTGCGAAAGAGAGCAGCAGTGTGTGCGAACCATCAGCGGTGTCAAGCGGGGAGAGAAGAGCGCAGAGTGGGAGCGAGGGGTGGGCCTGGTATACCGGGTGCGGGGCGCGAGAGGGGAGACATCGGGCGGGGGCGGCCGGCGTCCGCGGTCCGCCGCAGCCGCGACCGCCGCGCCGCCGCCACCAGCGGCGAGCGCGGCATAAAATATCTGCATAGCCGGCGCCAACGCGTCGCCGACGCGACGCGCATGGCAGCGCGTCGCGGCCGCCCTAATGAAAACAGCGAGTAATAGCGATTGTGGCCGCTGACGAAAATAGATCGTGCTCCCGCTGCCTGCCGCCCTCTCCTCGCGTCGCCACGCCCGGCCGCCTCTGACTTGTCCGTCTGCCACGTCTCGTCTTCGTTCCATTCTGCCCGTTCCGGCTCCCCGTTCCGGCCGCCTGTTCCGCCTGCCGTCCTCCTCCCGTCGGCCTGCCCGTTCGTCCTGCCCTTCCGGCTGCCCGTTCCGCCTGCCCGTTCCGGCCGTCCGTCCCGTCCTGCCCGTCTCCGGCCTCCCGTCCGTCGCTGCCCGTTCGTCACCTTCCGCCTGCCGTTCGCCTGCCCTCCTCCTGCCGTTCCGTCCTGCCGTTCCGTCCTGCCTTTCCGTCCTGCCCGTTCCGTCCTGTCAGTCCTGCCTTCGTCCTGGTTCCCGTCCTGCCCGTTTTCCGCTCCTGCCCGTCCTCCGTCGTATGCCCGTTCCGTTCCTGCCCGTCGTCCTGTTCGCTCTCCGCGGCCGCCCGTTCCGTCCTGCCCGTTCCGTCCTGCCCGTTCCGTCCTGCCCGTTCCGTCCTGCCCGTTCCTTTCCCGTTCCGTCCGTCCTCGTTTTGTTTCAAATCATTTTATAGTACGACGCGTAACTCCAACGTACCCCCATTGAAACCAATATCTCATTTTTCACCAATGGTGGAAAAGTCGCGCTTTGAAACTAGACTCCTCATTTGCTAGGCAAGCTACGACTGATACTTTTTGTTCGGTGGAGAAGATCGTGCTTCAATTTAAATGGAATTTGAGAACAGACATGTTATTGTCACACTTGTTATCTAGGTCCAATTAGCCTATAAGGCCTCATCCGTTTTGAACATTATGAAAGTCACAATTTTTCTATCATTGAACTTTCTGTTTGTATAGCGCAAAGTCTACAATAGGTATTACATTTTCCCGTCTGGATCCCTGAACCTGTATTACTGGAAATGAATTCGATGAATAAAATGTAGAGGAAATTCCGTTTTCAAAGTTATCCTTCATGGTCTGTATCTTCATTTTTTTTCTAATTGTATATTGTCGTACGTTTGTATCTCCCTTTTCCCTAGTATATTACTTTTGTCGAAGTCACGTCCGGAATTTTCGAAAATCTGCGTCTTGGACTTTAGAAAGGGATGACGTCTTAATAATCGGTCGCTTAATAATCAAAACTTTGCCTTTGAACATATTCAGTTGTATAATTTAAAGAATGTATCAAATGCATTGATGTTACTAGAATTGTGAATCATCTACGAGAATCTACTGCAACAGAAACTGTTTTCATTAATGTTTGTAAAACCTCCAGGCACGTGTATGAGATCGCTAAACACTTTCTTCTGAATTCTAGCTTCGAGGGCGAGTCAGATTGATATGTATCAAGTTGTAACTCAACCATAGTTGTGTCTCTTACCATATGACAGACGCTTGCGATGTAATGATTCATATTTTGAAAGCGCATATCACTCATTAAATGTGATAACGTTGGAACAAAACCGTTGATTTCCAAGAAATAACTGTTAAGATTCATTTTTTAGGTGTGTCGCGAGATGAATCTTTTATTTTAGCGGTCTGAAAGGCAAATATATGAATGCGTGATCTAAATGCATGAATGCGATAATCTCAAACTTTTTCAACTGGATAAAAAAGAAATATTAATCTTCATAGACCATTTCTGGAAATCGATGGTTTTGTGTTACAGTATTGCATTTAATGAGCAATACATTCGAAATTCCAGTAAATTTATTTTATGCTCGAGATTTGCTGAAGTTCTTTTTCATCAATGACTGTTTTGTGGTGATAATAATATTTCAGAATTCGGAATGAAAAAAGTTGCAGGGGAACTCATCAATCTAGTATTTCCCGGACCCGATCGTGAAGCGAATAACAATTTCATCATCTCTTCATAGAAGTCATGGAGTATGTGTTGACAGAAATTGACAGAACGCTGTCTCAGAGGCCTGTAGTGCCGTTCTGTAATGTGTCTTTACCATTTCTAATGACGCACCTGCTCCCTAGCCGGTTGTAGAAGTCGTCGACTGCTTACGGTTTGTAGGAAGGGGGAGCTGCAGCAGACAGTGAGATAAGTGAAGGGTGAGTGCACAAGCGATGGAACGGAATTTACTGAATCCTGAATTCCGAGCACTTAAGTATAAAAAAGTAACAATTTACAAGGCTAATTCAAACGAAAATATATACGTTGATTATTATTGAGAAGGATATAATCTTGATATTAAAATACTAGGACTCTTTAGGATGTTTAATTGTATATTCTAATATTTCATCTACTTATCTTTTTGTAAAAGACATTAAATATATTCAGATTTTTTATGTCAATCAATACAATGTGTATCAATAAAAGGATGGATTTGCTACTTATCTTATCAAAGATTTTTCATTCAAAACAAAAGTGTCTGAAAATTCTCTGTCACATTGTCGACCTTCTACAATCGTCTGCGATGATATTTTTGCAAATAGTAAATAAAAAATCTGCCAGATAATTTTATTAAAGAGTTCATAATATAATTAAGAAAATAAAAGTAACATGCAAATGACCTTCAAGTGCTTGAGATATAAAATTCATTTAAATATTTTGTTAAGAACTGTTCAGAAAAAAAAATTATTCATAATTTAACCAAATTTACGTTATTTTCTCAAATTATTTTATTAATAAAGTACACAAAAATGTATTCTGAAAAGAGTGTGTGAATGGAATTCTAAAATATTTTATCGACAAATTTTACGGCAATTTTAATTCTACGCAAAAAATGCTTAAAATATGTTAAGAATTAATTTTACGATAAATGAAATGTGTTTCATATTTTCTTATACGGAGATAAATGATTCACAATTTCTAAAATATTTGTTTAAAAAGGAAGACATATAGTTTCGGAGAAACATTTTTACACATTTTAATCTGGAAATTAAAAAAAGACAATCGAACACCATATCGATGGCTTAGTGCACATATATTGTATGTACATAATTCCTAGTTTCGAGAAAACGAGACCTGAAAGTTTGTAGAGGTGCAATTACGCATAGAACGACAATGTCTACTTTCCGACAAAAAATCATGATCCCTCTTATATTGTCATACAACATTTGTAAACTACGTAGATACGAACGAGAAGTCTACAAAAAAGACATTAACCAAAAATGAACACACAATGTTTGTGCATTTCGTTATTCATATTTTAACGGCATATATTATCTTTTGATGTTCTAAAAGTAACCATGGCGTTGCGAAGGAGAGCGATGGTGGTCTAAAAGTACCGTTCTAAAGCAAATGTTCAACATAGGATATACTTAAATATATTTTAATTAAAAAATATTTAGCAGGCTCTTAATTACAAACATCTAACTTTTAAAGGGTTATATGTTGGTTCTATGAAGGTCCCTATTCTTTACATTTACATCCTATTAATACAATTCGTGTAATTCGCCATGTTGGCTCTCTCTTTCACAATAGTGCAGCGGAAGAAACCGTATGGTGCCACAAGAGAAGATTAGTTTATTCACATATTCTTATTTATTATACGTTATTTATTCACAACATTTTATCTTAGGAAAACAAAATAACCCACATTCACTTTTTAAAGTGTATTATACAACCTAACTATGACAATCACTTACAAATTGTTTGTCAATTTGACATCAATTACACAGAGGCTGATGAAACAAAGAATGTGATTTCACGGTGGAGAAAGAACTTTTTAGGCGCTACTCGTTTCTCTTGCAGCCCATGCTTTCTCGTGAATGGTCTCCTAGTTCTCTCTCGCCAACGCACTTTTCTCTCTTCATGCTCCCAGCTGAGCACAAAAACATACCCGTCGCGTTCCCCGTAAGCGGCGTGAGTCGCTATGCTAGGCCCTGCATAATCGTATCACGTCTCTGAATTATCGCCAAGATCTGGCCAAAGACTCGTGCTGCCATTTACGCGTCGTATATTCTTGTTACTTACGTTTTTTACTTCTCCACTTGGTAGGGAAAAAAAGATTGGAAATTGATTAATATATTCATTCCGCTCTGTGGTTACGAGTTTATCGAACGGTTTGCGGTATTTTTGATATACATCCCAGCCTGTAATGATTTAATGTGTAGGAAATATTATGTCTGTAATGAAAGGTTCAATGGCTTTACGTTGCGTTCTATAACACCAAACGCAAATGAAACGACACACTTCACTGCGAAAATGGACTCTTTGAATGGCGATTGCTGTACCGACACACCCCTACATAAAAGAGGCGGGATGGGACACCGTATCCATAGTTAATTTGTAATGTAAATAATATAAAATTTTACACCTGGATGTTTTCAATTTTCTCGTAGTTTTATGTGAATACGTGATGTGACATCATCTTGATATTTTTTTAACTCCTGTTTGTCATGCTTCTAGTGAAATATACATTACAGACCTCTTGTAGATACCGCTGCTATATTTGCCGTCCCTGACAGGATATTATTTGGGTGCATCGACTTGGACAGGATAAGATCCGTTTGATTTTCCCATTAAAATAAATTACACGTACACTAATAAGAGAATTCGATTTGCTCTATGGCACAATAGTTATATGAAGATGGTTTTCTTTGATGTGCTTCTTCTTCCAAGAAGCCTTCTTCTTGTTGTCTCATAGTATATATTATATGTGCACTAAGATCAATTCATATGTTGAAAGCTAAATGGTGCTCAATACAAACAAAGCAAGAAATATATGAACATCATAGTTAGTATGAAATAAAAGGCCAAGAAAAGGACATGGAGCTTCTCAATTAAATATTCAACAAAACGCAATTTGATTTCGATTCACCTTTAAACCTTTTTACTGTAAGACGAAAATAAATGCAATGACTGCTTCAGAGCATCCACCGACTGAATAGAGCGGATAACGGCGACTCGCTGAGAAACGCGTAAGGTTGAACACGGCGTAAGACCCAAGACAAAATAACGAACGGTCCCCATTCGTACCCCGTCCGTGTCTCTATTACTTGTGAGTGACTCGTTCCCAGAAGCGTCCGCGCGCATTTCCGGCGGTGGGGTCTCCGAGCGTGGACACGAGCCGCGCCGTGTTGAAAGGCGGAGTCCTGTTAGCCGCAGACGCGGTCGCGGCCGTCGAAGCAGCAGCCGCGGCGCTGCCGCTGGTCTCTTTGAATAATCGGATTCTGTCGAGGCCTTCAAGCTTCCACATACCTCCCGCCCTTACCACCTCTGCTTTCGTCGCCAGTACCACTCTCACCGTCACTTAGCTATTTCTACCCCTCTATCCACCTCCCTCTGGTCTCTCCCAACCCTCTCTGCGCCTCCTTCGCCCCTCCGAACTCTCCTCGCCCTTTGCCGCCGCCTCCTGCATCTCTTTAAGAATCCGTCCCCCGCCCCCTCAGCATCTCTACGCACCACAATGCCACCACCCCCGTTTGAGTTCCCTCTATCCCCAAACTATCCCCACCTCCTTCTGTCCCCGCATCCACCATACCCCTAACCCCCACCTGACGCCTCCGCCCAACACTCCTCCATCACTTCAACACCACTCAACGCGCCGCCCATCTCCCCACCGCTCCCATTCCCACCCGTTTGCCCCACGCCCACCACTCGCACCGCGGCACGGCCCCCCCGTCCTACAAATCACCACTCCACCGACCCCACCGGACCCCTCCGACCCATCGCCCCCATCGCTCTCACCACCCCCATCGCCCCTTCCACCACTCCATCCCGTCAACTTTTATGAGGTAACCGCCGCCTACCTTTGCCAGGTAACCCTCCCTCCCTATACCAGCATCGCTTCTTTCAACCCCCCTCTTTTGCCCCCTTCATGTCCTCCTCGCCTAGCGCCCTCACCCCCTTTTTGCAGCGCGTCGCGCGCGCCCGCGCCCGCGCCCGCGCCCGCGCCTCGCGTTCCGTACTGCTATTGATCAGGCAGGCGGCGACTTCATGCATTTTTCATAGTCGCACGCGCACGCAAAAGGAACAGTCCTCGCGAAAAAAGAAACGCGCGTTCGTCCTGCCGTCCGCGCACGGCCGTTCGTCCAACGCCGGGTGGACGGACGGAGGGGGCGGTCGGCATTCCACGACTTCCCGACGGGAGCGGCCTGAGCGGCGCTGCTGTCAGCGGCGGAGCTGACGACTGTGATCGCGAGGCGTTGGGGGCGGTGACCGCTAGGTGGTCAGCGATCGACCGAGTTGGTGCAAAGAGTTTGGTAATAATGGTAGACACTGGTGTGAAAGGCTGCGCTGTGTGTGTATCGGGTAATGTATCAGTATGTGTATCGGTGAATAAGATAATGGGGGAGTAGGCAACGACAGGGTGGAGGGCAATGGTGAAAGTGAGGGCAATCAGTCAACAGCAGTATATAAGAACGAAAAGTTTGAAAGCAACCCCTCTGTTAAAAAAATACGTGAAGAACGTAATTCAAAGCACCTAACGTCTTAAAAAAAGGTGGTAAAATACTGGTCAGAGAATTCACATCCCAGTCAAAAAAAGCAGAAACAGCAATATAGAGAGATTGCTTTGGCAGCAAGTTTCCTTCACGGAGACGGCAAATGTGATGAGAGAATTGGCTGGCGCCGATAAGGGTCTAAATGCATGGATTGGTAATGGCAACAGGGGTTGGCCCGTGGAGGCAGGCGGCGCGCGGCGATAGCGGTGGTTGGCCTGGCGGAGGCGGAGGAGGAGGGCGAGCCTGCAGCGACAGGCGCGGCCATTACAGGGGCCAGCCCCGCACATCTGGGGCGAGTGTCTGTCTCCGCCGCCGGCCGCGTCGGCCACCGCCGCAATTTTCGGGTCGTTACGCCCGGTGCGGGCCGTGGGCGTCGGACTCGATCGCTCTCCGCCCCCACACCCTCCTCCTCCTCCTCTCCTCCTCCCCCTCCTCCCCGCCTTCACCACCGTGCCCTCGCGGACCCTCCCTCCGCCCGGGAACGAGTCGCGAACGCAGCGTAACCGATGATGACTGCTCCTGAAAGTGTGCGATACTTATTTTTGATTTTCGTGATATATGAGGCCATATCTATAATTTTTGAACGGTGGGGGAGCGTGCTTAGAATTTGTTTTATGTCTCACACGTTGTCGCTGTCCCCTCTGCGTTAGACAGAGTTCTCCTTTCGCTTTATTTTCTGCATGAATTAACCTAGCAACTACACGAAGATTAATTATTTACCCCGAGTCCAAAATTTCTCCGTTTAACAAACAACTCCATATCCATTCTGGAAGGCGATGATAGATTGTGATTTTATCTGATTTCCTGGTTAGTTGAAACATTATTGATTTACTCTTATCTTATGTTCTATCACATGATTTTCACAACAAACAAACTTAATGCATACATTTGTATCAAAATTATATGTTTAGAATTTATTAATAACATGAATTCTCTAAGCTACGTAAAAGTGCATTATTTGTGGGCACGAAGAGAAAGTATTCATTTATCGTCTTGATCATTGTACACATAATTGTGTAAGTCGGAAGAATTTCAAGTGTAAAGGTTTTGCGAGAATGCACTTGAAAAAGTTGTAGAATGAGAGCCTGAGTTTACTGCCCTTAACTATGGCTTTTCTTGGTTCAAAATGCATAAGAGATTCTCGAAGGATAACGAGTGATTCTATCGGAGGTAACTAATCTCTGACAGAATTTCTTGGAAACAGTTGTCATTTCTAGGCGACCTAAGATTGCTAGAGATCACGTTTACGTGACGTTTGGTTCGCATCTGCAAACTTGCGAGTTCCCGAACAACTTTCTATGTAAGGGTAAAGCCTATTATCCGTCTATTGCTTCCTCTTCTCAAGAAGAAAATTGTAGCTGGATTGAAAACAGATAATATTTCTTCTGAGACTTTTTCGAGATTAATTGTAAATAATAGTAAGAAGTAAAGTTTAATACATGCCTGAAGATAAATAAATAATTTATATATCTGAAAATCAAAACATCGATCGATATAAATGTTCACATTACACAGATCCTTCGTAAAAATGTTGTTAGTTAAAAATGTAATCAGTGATAGGTAAATGTAGGCAAAACAGTGAAGCCCGAAAGTTAAAATTAAATGACTTTAGAATCAATTTGAAGAATTCTATAGGTAATTTACCATTTCTTCTCTGAGAGAAATTTTAAAACAATTCAATGCTACACTGGCATTAAATCGAGAAGTATTTGAAAGTGAAAGAATAATGCACACCTAGGAAATACCTCTTGCCAGATAAGTATTTTAAAATTATCTGCAGTGAAGTATATTGGATTATGCAAGACACTCTACATTTTAATTAATTCAATTCAACATCTTTTTTATAAATTATGTATTTTGTAAATAGTTATTAAACACAAAAACAAAACTATTATAATTGAATCAATTTGAAATTACCCAGGAACAAAGACATTCGAACAAAACACTTTAGTTCTACCTTAATCTATTACCTTATGTATATTTCTAATAGTAGTCAATACAATTTACGTTTCTGAGAAGTGAAAACAGCAAAATATGTTAATTAGGCTTTTAAATATTTATGTTGTAAGATACAATATTTGAATTGTTGCCTAAGTAAGCAAATTCGTTTCAAAAGTAGAGATTCAAGGTTTGGCATTCTCTTTCAGACATCACGTTTCAAATTACATTAAAAATTTTACAGAAAAAAATCTTAAAGAGACGACACTCTGCCATACATCCGACCAAACAATATTTACAAAATGATATTTAATTTTTCTAATGTTTCTCTCGAAGGCTGCCTATGGAGGGAAACGTAGGATGCGCAGTTCTCGCTCCTCAATCCTCCCAGTTCCGCTTCGGCCGCCTCTTTGTGAGAAACTGCCTCTCCCATCCGAGAACCTTGGCCAGTAGCCGCTTATTTATAGAGTTTATCCGGGCACGAAGGTCGTGATTCCTTTATTAGAGCTCCTTTATTTGTGCCAGGGTTCATTTCGCCGGCGTGCCGTGCTTCCTTACAAATTATTTAGGTGTTCTTAATTAATTCTCGTGTTGTAGTAAATTAACGCTTTAATTATGAAGAATATTAATGAAATGAAACACGTAATCCTCACTAAATATCCACTAACGCGGCGTGAAAGTGAATAAAAACCAACTCCATATAGAACGAGCGGCAATTTATACGCGACAACGCTCCACCTACGCTGGCCGCTCGCTGCAGTCGCCTCTTTAAGGGAAGGCGACTGACGAGGGGAGGCACTTGAGGGCCGCTGACGGTTCATTTGCATGGCCCGTGATTGGCTTGCGCGAGAGAGGCGGCGGAGGCGGCGGTGGCGGCTGCAAGGCGGTGAGCCCGCGGGTGCAGATGCCGAGATAAGAGTTAATTTCAGAGCGGAGGTCCGGGATCCGGGCGGCGCGGCGGTGGCGCGGCGGTGGGCCGGGCTTCGAAAGCTGGGCGCGACCACCGCGCCACCGCCTCCGCGCTGCTCTTGGGCCGGGCGCCGCGCTGCGCTGGAAAGGGCTTCTCGCTCACTCGCGCATCGCAGTCTCTGATGACGGTGCCGGCGTTTGTGGAGTGTGGACGTCGTGTCGGTTATTTCTTGGAATAGCGAAATAACTAAGTTAGTCTTCTACTCATTCCGTATTGTGCAAGAATTATAAATGTTTGCTTTAGCAATCCTAACGCTAAATAAAAAATTACTATCTGATGACGAATATGTTTTGTGTTAGTCATTGCTTAAAGATATAACATTCCATGTATTATTTACTAAAAGAAGAGTAATATATCATAAACATTACAGAATAAGGAAGTTTAATTATGATAAAAACTGCAAACATTCATATTCGTATATTGGACATTACCTCTTTACATACACTTAATTGTGAATTCTATAACGTTCACACAATCGGAATTCCGTGCGAGCTACAGCACTTTGTCATATTATTACACCCAACCTGGAAAATCACAACGTTCACGTTTCTCTTGTCATGATTATGATTGTAAGTGCGTTACTTGCACTGGTTTTTAATCTCACAGATACTGGTCATATATCAGTTGGTTGTTCATAGAGTAGGTGTTGTATAATCTAAAAGACAGTGTGTCAGCTGCATCGTGAAGTTCAATTTTTGACAAGAACAAAGAGGTTCAAGGTTATTCAAATCTTGTGAGTTATGTTTTTTATTAAAAGTTTTCAGCTGTTCAATGTGTGTATTGAGAACTTATTGAGGTTTATGACGTAGATATAATTTTTAAAATGAGAAATCGTAATGTTTTGTCGCCAATTAAGTTCGTCAAATTTCTGATATGTTGAAAATTCAAAACCAGACGCAGTACAAAGTATCTGATGTTTAGACGTTTCGTGTAATTCATTAAAAAATATAAAAAGAAAAGTAAATCTTAGTGATTTAATAGCCAATCACAAAGATGTGTTTTTGTAACATTTCTACAGAAACCTTACAAAAAATAACGATATCATTATTTCTAAGTTTAGATCTAATAATATATTAAGGTACTGAATTATTATTTTATTTTATATATTTTATTGAGCATAATATCTTATGAATCTCCAAAACTTTTAAAATTCCTTTACTCGTTAGAATTTTTTTTTTTTTTTTTGCGGGGACGGTTTTGCCTAATTTCTTCCCTCAAACAATAAA
>BOPP01000001.1:23575341-23607760 GCA_017312745.1 Gryllus bimaculatus | reverse complement strand
CCCGCCCGCACACGCATCCACACACGCGCGCCGCACTCGCCGCCGCTGCACGGTGGTTTGAAGGACGCAGAAAATGGGCAAAATTAATTTTTGGATTCAAAATTGTCCGATTTTTTTTAAGCATACGTGAAAAGAACACATGTCCAGTACTTTGTGTTTTATAATAAACCTTATCTGCCTAGTGTGCCCGTATGTGCACGCTGTATGAAACTGTTGATAGTTCAAACTTTCCCTTTAAAAAATTGTAAAAATGCAATTATAACTTCATGTTGTTTTCCATCTTATCCTAAAAGGTGTCACGATGTGCATTTCAAATTTCAATGTTAAACTGTTTTTGATCTCCATTGTGTACAAAATGTTTGCCAACATGGGGGCTGATAGAACACTCGAACTGACATAAATTCATCTGACTTTGGTATGTAAGTTTCGTGGTAATTGTGAATGTTCTGCAGTTGAGTTTTCTCTCCTGTTAGGTTCACGGGAACATATGCTAATTATATTACTTTAAAATGCGTCATTTTTTTAATATTTGACCTAAACATGGTTTAAATCAAACCTGCTGGGGAAAACTTTACATTTACATTTCTTGAATCACAAAAATATACAGGTCTATCAGGAACTTGTACTGGTATTACTAAAACCACATTCTTCGTGAAGTTTTAATTTCCAACTCCCAATAATTGCACAACTTCGGAGTTGTTTTTAATGTAAAGTTCTAAGTTGAGTGAATGAAGATGAAGATGAAGTGAATGGTGGAAGGCGCACGTAACGGGGCCCGTAGTTTAAGGAACTACTTCGGCCTCTCTCTGGATTTGATTGAAGTGTTGAAATTGTGGTAGCAACAACCCACCAGGGCAGCCAGCCACTGGAATTTTCATTCAGATTATTGGACAGCCTGGATTCAGATGGTATTTAGTTGATACCGACCACCAACCTCAAAATCCAAAACTATGATCGTCTGGTCTATGAAGATGTAGTAGGAAATTTCCCTTTATTGCAGGTAGGTGATTTTGTCCGTGTTTTTCTCACTCTGGACCATCGTGCGCCGTCTTTGACGTGGGTTGCTTCGCTGCCTCCGCCGCAGGCAACAGGTGTGGGCGATTACATCGAGGAGACCAGAGAAGGCGCGTTGCCGACATAGGAAGCTACGAACGCTCCTCGCGCCGGCATCCCGGCTCTCTTGTTTGGTCTCTCCCGCGCGTCCACCGCCGCCTCCCAGCCAACGCCATCGCCGCCCCGAGCTGACGTCTCGCAGCTGTCCTCTTTCTGCCAATTCACCACCATGGACACCGCCGCTACGGCCCTTTCAGCCAAGACGCATACAAAACATTCAGCAAGCTGTTCCGAGATCCCTGACGGTCATTCTCAAATTCATCTTCCTCACTGTTGCGTTCATTACCACCGCTGCTGTTTGTATTACCTTCATCAACCACAAACTTACATAGACCGTTATTGTCAAATTTGCAATAGTGATTCTTCTGTTGCTGAAGTAGAAACATTTACGTTGGTTTTGCTGGCATCCAAACAATTCATTGCCTCTCGCGCCCTCTCCGTCCCTGTCACCTCTCTTCAGAGCGGAGTGCATGAAACGCGTACTACTTCAAATCCACGCTCGCTCTTCGTCTCAAAATTCAATGTTTCTAATCGCACGTAGTCCCCCCTGCTTTTCAAGTATATTAGTATCTCTCATGGAGACTCACAGTTTCTGTACTCAATATGTTTATCTGGTACCAAATCCTCTGCCCCTGTATTTTTTTACAGTGGTTTCTGCAGTTGTTGGTTGTGACTTTCACTTTATAAATTTATTGTCTCTTTACTCTGGAGACTTCGTCGTCCGCTTATCGCTTTCTTAACTCTCGAGACCCTGCCATCCGCTCTTTATTTTCTTTAATCTCGGGACCTTAACCGCCCGCTCTTCGCTCTCTTCACTCTCGAGTCACTGCCACCGGCTTTTCGCTGTCTTTACTCTCGAATCCCTGCCCCACACATCGCTTTCTTTACTCTCGACACCCTACCGCTCGCTCTTCACTCGCCTTTCCGAGTGGCATTCCATCGTTCGGGTGACCTGAGCTGTTAGCTCTTTGACATGACGTTTTCTTGCTAAAAACATTTACCATTGGATCTCCATCATTTCTTCAACTACGAATTGTGAAACGCGACAGATTTAAAATATATCTCGTACATTTTCTTTGCCGCTTTTTCTGATTTTCACATACATGTTAGATGTTTGTAATATTTGGAATATTTTATGTCACTGGTTTGTGGTGGGCTTGGAAAAGATGTTTTGGACTCAGAAACGCATTTCGATGTCACGTTCGCGAAACAAATCATCAGTCAGAGGTGGCTGCGGGATACTACTGGTATGCAGACGCGTTTATTCTGCCTTTCTTTGCTTCATTCACATGTCACTTGTGGGTGTCCTTCCTTCCTTATCTCCTCTTTTCACTCATCTTTTTTATGTTTTATGCACATTTACGTCACGTTCTACACACGTTCAAACATTTCCTGCATTCTCTGAATTATATATTTGAAAATAGATCAAACAACATCTTTTTAAATTTTTCTCTCCTGTAATGTTTTCTTCCAATTTAGCATTTTCCTTTGCATTCCTTAATTTTCTATACTATTCTTTCTCATAAATATGCTAATTTTCACCTAAAGTAGAATGCTTTAAAGCTTTTTAATTATATTTTACGTTTGTGGAATATTAATATATTGATTTATCTTGTGTAAATATGTAAACATGGTGGTGCATTGTCAGAATATGACTGACAGTGATCAAAGAAAGTAGGAGCTTCTAACATACATGTGAACGTTTGACACAGTGTCCAGTGTTGACCCGCTTTCACTCAGTTTGTTTGCAATAATTCAGATAAGATCTGCTTTGCAGAGAACTACAATAAAATAATCTCATTGCATCTTGAATGTAATTTAGCAGTTCATGAATAATTGTTCAGTAACAAACCAAACACTACCGCACTACCTCAAGTAATCACTGCACTACCTGCAGTGTTCCGGCCAACATTTTTCGTGTCATAACAGTTTTCACACGCTGCGTATGACCCGATAATTACAATAAATCTATTTCTCACTGAACTTTAGAATATATGCACAGATAGTGAAATTACATTTATATCCAGGAGCAACTCTCATTCTCTCAAAAAATCAGGGAAACTGGAGGAAAACATATAGAATAGGGATTTACGGGTGCATTTTTACACGTGCCCAAGCCCTGTTAGAAACTAGCAATCGCAAGCACGGTATAAACACATACAAAAAATTATATTTTTAATACGTTATTTTTAAATTTTAAGCATTGTGATTATGCTATTAGAACATCTGGCGGTATACTTTGCGAGTACTTTTCACGAGAGACCCACGGTTTTCTTGTTGTATTTCAAGTTAAGTGAAATGTATTTTGGATATACATTTCAGCATAAAATGAGTCAGAATCAGAATTGAATTTATATGTGTTGCAACAATATCAGATAAACTTTTATATAATGTATTAATTTTTTGTGGCAGTCTAGAAACTAATAAAAATTACAATATCAGATGTTTCCCTGAGCTTTGGTTGCTGAAAGCAATATAATTATGAGTAAAATATATCAATGCATAGTGTGACAAAAGTATCAAGCGTTGTGATAAAGGTTAGTAACGAACGTACGCCACATTTAACATGTACACTTTCATTTATAAGAATATAATTCAGGTTTCGGGAATTAAATCAAAATTTAAATATTGATGACCTTGCTAATAATATTTTTCGCAATGCTTATTAGTTCATTTTATTTTCTCAGTATAATTTATAGATAAGAGAAGGATAAAAGAGCAATGACGTCAATAAAATAAATATTAACATGATGAAAACAGTACACATTCTATAAATTTCAGGGCCACCACGACGAATTTAGAAATAGCAGGAAAAGAAACCATAGAAATTTGAAAAGTTAAAAATCAAATTATCAGGAAAAGTAACTTAATTATTACGAGTTCATTTAAACTTTAGCGACATCGTAACTTGTCCCATTTGAAGTCGACTTCAAGTAATCTAATAGCTACACTAGTGCCACTAGCCTCTGCTAAACAACCAGTAGCCAGTGCAATCGCGACACAGGTAGTGCAAAACGATAACAAATTTTCTTTTAGCTTCTCGATCACCATACCCACCGGGGAAGTTTCATCAGGTTGATCAGTTCGAGCGCGATTTAGTGGAGAATCTTGTTTATTCATTAGTGAAACCTGAATTAAAACACTTGATTTCCTTTCAGAGATACCGTGACCACTAGCAGGCAGACACACTCTGCCATTCGCGTTAAAGAGTTAAAGCAATAAAGTAACATTCGCTATTTTACAAGGTTATGCACTTCTTAACAAGGTAAGCTCGGACGAAAAGGTACACGTTCTCCAGATTAGAAGTCTGACTTAAACGAAGAGAGAGAAATCCGGAAGGTCTTCTAAGCTTTTGTCTATGTCTATACTTGTGTCTATACTTTTAGCGTTTTCGAAATCTATACGATGTGAGATGTCAACGCAGCGTTGTGTTATACATTTTTTTCCGTCAGGCAGCTTGCGGATGTAGTTTTTATGTTCATGTAATCTACTGCTTACTTTTCGTTTGGTTTGACCTACATATTTCAAATTTCAGTCTTTACAGGCAATTTGATATGCCACAATCAGGCGATCATTTTTATCAGTATTGTTTGTATGATGTAGTATAAGTGTGTTTTTTTTATTTATTATTTCAAGCACAAGTTTTACACCTGTGTTTTCCATTATTGTGCGCAGACGGCGAACACTGAACAGAGGTTGGCAGCGCCTGCCTCGCACTCCTAGCTATCAAGAGAACAAACCATTTCGGAAGAGTGAAACGGATGTTAATGTCATAAGCAAAGTATAATAGTAAAACTATTAGCGAGGTTCTCTGCCGGCGACGCTGCTTCTCGCAACCCAGCTGCCACGTCCTTCGATCTTACCGACCTTGCTCTGGAAGATCTCGTTCCTTCATCGCCTTTCCTATCTCCTTTTCACATGTTTTTCTTCATCTGCCTTGCTTCCTGTTTCTTTGCGGTAAACATTTGAAAATGGTCTTAGTCGATTGACGTTTCGTCATCCTTTGGGTGTGACAACAGCATCTCAGTCTTTTAGAATAAACTACAAACATTTATTATTTAACATTTATTATCTACGTCAATACGCTTTTTATTTTTTATTTCAACATTAAGTATTTTATCCCTTACTGTAAGACCACAACAGCGTGTTCAATGGTTCATTTCCATTGACATTAATTTTTTCTCGTCACACTGTCTTAAAGAGCCCAAAGTTTTGAACCACATGCATTTATGCTTTCAACTAGAGATTTTATATATTATTTTTATGTCGTCTTTTAACTACTTGGTGATATAGCAATCACTATGATTGTTTCAACTGGAGGGAGAACTGTCGGAAGAACACGGAAGGACAACACGACATCCATGTTCAAGGCGGGTTTCGAACCCGCGACCGTTCGAGTCGAGGCAGCTAGGGCTCTTCAGCCTTAGCGACGTCGTCTATCCAGGCCGGTTTTATAATTCGTATCTTTGTGTTTCTGTACATCTTTGACAACACAAAAAAGTTCTGAACTGTCTTGTCACTACTCTCCCTTGAGAGATCCTATGTTTTACTTTTGCACATCTCTTTTCCTTTGTTATACACACACCAAGATAATTATAAGCTGTTGTATTTTTAATGCACCTGCTCCCAATTATTAAGTCTGTTCCTTGAGATACAGCAACAAGTACGTACTCTGTTGCACAAAGCACAATCGAGGGAAACATCCGCTTGAGCCCACTGGTGACGTTGGCGGCTGCGCAAGCGGCGCCCGGTGAGCCTCCGTCCACTCGCGTCCGCGCAGCTATCAATCACCCCCTGTTTACGTCTTCATGTGAAACGCAGGCGCCCGGCCGCTGCCAACAGTCCTCGAGAAATCTCGTCATCTATCACATTTCTGAAAACAGGTTCCGGCGCTCGGCAGCCGCTATTATACAATAAGTAACGCCCTTTGTTAAATTCAACCTGACTCGGCATAGGCAAGTTTCTTTTTATTATTCCGGTTCTTGATCCCGCTGCGTCGCCGGGTCTCCCGCTATCGGCCACTGCTCCTCGCTATCTTCGTCACATCATCTATTAGACTCCAATAACTCAACGGCCGCAATATTTTCTGCACGGTAAAAATCACGCTCGTAGCATGCAGGAATCCTGATCCACTTTCTACGTCGCGGGCGTTTAGTTATCTTAAAAGGTCGGGCTCTGGGGTTTTGTAATGGAAATCCGTATCTTGGGCCAACGACACGGGCGTTTTGGAATTTAAAATATGGCCGCGACCGGGTTTCTTCTTTTTTTGTGAGAGCGGCGGGCCGCGCCGGTGAGTGTCGCCGTTTGGAACCGCTAGTCGAAACGCGCGACTCTCATTATGGGCTTGGAGAGGCCGGGCACAAGTGGACAGACGGGCGGGTGGCGCGCGGCCAAAGGAAAGCAGATGTGGTACCATTTGAGTCGCGCGCAGCGGTCGGGCTCGAAGTGAAATACACGCGCTCGGAGAGGCACCACAGACTGATCCTGGGAGTCGAAAATATTTACTATTTAATGAGATTCATTGTAAAAATATTTGCGTGTCAGCAAATCAATAACCTTACTCGAATTCTCTAAAAACGTCCGAGTCCGATCCCCGAGATTGACAGTATATCTCATTAATTAATTTGTTTATCCGGTTCCTCAGTTTTAATGATATTAGTAAATTCAACAAAACAAATTTGGAATGACAAAATTTTATTACCATATTTGATATAATGTAAAAGTTGTTTATACATAACGTGCAACCTATATCTGTTTCTGTATGACCATTTTCTCGATTCGTCGGGCTCTTTGTTTTCATTCGTGAATAGTCGTTTTTGATCCAACGGCCACACACCGTTTCATGAGGAAATACGAAAGGAATTATAATGGAACTGTATTAAACATGAAACTTGAACGAAACTGAAGTGAAGTTTTACTTCCAAGAAACCTTAGAAAAAATAAAATGACTAAAATATGTTTTGCTTCTTCTTCTTGTCAGAAAAGATAAATTTGCATCTCGTCCTAACCGAAACCTTAGAGTTTCATTACATGTTTTCGACCAATTATTTTCCTGTTTTATTTTATCGTCGTTTTGTTGTTTTATTAAATGTATGTTAAACCTATTTACAATCAACATTTTTTGTTTCGTACTTTATAAATGTGTAATTTATATTCGTTATATCTCCCTGAATTTCATGTACGGTCTATCAAACAAATTTCCGTCATATCGACGCGAATCTGAAGTCGCTATCTACAGTGTCGAGAAGCAATTTTGCCGGGATATCACAAATTCTACGCGCCCCCAAAAGCTGAGATGTCCGTCTACGCGGGCGACAGCTCCGACGATTTTTTGGACTTTAGGACGGAGAATGTTAATGACGCTGGTGCCCAACCCCCAGGCGCGGGGCTGACGATGTTATCGCCCGCGGCGAGTTTGTCAAGCCGACCTGACAGAGGGGGCGGGGCGTGCTATCTGCGTATCTTTAATAAGCGCCCGCCCATTACCCCGGTTAGCAATTCCAATCAGATTGGGGCAAAAGTAAACAGTCGCGTGTATCGGCCGAATCGAAGCCTTCGGCGGCGGCGGCGGCGGCGGCGGCGGCGGCGGCGGCGGCGGCGGCGGCGGTGGTGGCGGCGGTGGTGGCGGAGGTGGCGGCCAGCAGCAGCGGTATGACGGCGAGGCGTTGCGACGTGCGGCGCAGTGGACGTGGACGTAGTCGACGATACGATGCCACGCTCCGGAGACAGACCGAGAAGAGGAACGATACGGACCAAACGCGTGGAGGACACGGAATAAGAGGGACGTGGATGTTAGGGACATTCACGAGATGGCGACGCGGAGAGAGGGACAAGGCGAGATAGTGGCAGGGTAAGTGGATGAGAGTGCGAGATATCGAAAAGACGTATACAGACAAGGCTTTTTTCTCCAGATACTCCTTAGGATCCAGGCTTCATATTACACACAATGAAAATAAGCATTTATTTAATTTTAATTCCTTGACTTTTAATTAATTGGTAATTTAGTATTATTTTGTTATCTAAGATGAAAGCAAATTGTTTAAAATATCATCCAACACTGTTTTTAAATCTATCCTCTCCCCTTTCCCTCTTTGCGCATCTATATTCTAGTTTTTGCGCTGTCAATATAGTTTCTTTCTCCTCTCTTTTCCACACATCTTTCAATATCCAAGTACTTACGTACTTCCTGAATGGTCGACTTTCTATAATGTCGCCCTTTTTGTTGTAGTATTGTATCATTTTGTTTTATAATTCGGGTATTTATCCACATAGAAGTGCGCGTCTTCTCTCTACTCCACTTCCATAAACATGAAACCCCGTAAACAAAAAGTCTGTATGAACACACCTAATGACTCTTGACAAGCGTGCTTGGTTTCTATGTGTTCGACTCTCGAGAGGGCAATTTTAAACTTCTGCAAAAAGTCTTAGTGAATGGGGAAAATATAGAAGATTATGAGGTAATTAGCGTTTCTGGATATTAGTATTCATGGTATGAAAGATGTTATTCATTGGGTTGGTTGGTACTTCAACCGTTTCTGTCCGGTTGTTGGAAGGTATAGCAAACTTCTTCAATTCCTTCCAATGCCTGTACGTTTCAACATCTTTTTTGCTTCTCTGTTTTGGTTGCTGGGCCTCGGCAGCTATCGTTCCCGAGTTTTCTGCCCTTGCCACGTACACACTAAATGTCCTTCCATGGCAATCTAGAGCGAATACTAGATTTCATTCCCACACTTATGTGATTTTACAATCTGATATGTGTGTGTGAATACTTTTAATGATATGATATTTTAATTTTGGGCGTCGCAAATGCCTGACCGCAGCCATCTCATACGACATTCTATTACTTTTATTTATACATTTTGAGTTGGTAGCAACAAGATTCGAATACGCCACTGGAAAAGATCCTGATATTGCATATCACTAAGAACCCGCTGTCGGTGTCATTACGTGTCGCTCATCAAACACAAAGAAATTTTGTACAACTTATAACACTTCTCATTAGTGCTTTGGCAGGAATGTTTTGTGGATGCAAACCTATGGTGGGCTCATGATTATTGAACTGACACAGAAATCCAGAATGTACACACGCACACACACACACACACACACACACACACACACACGAACGTACACACGCAGGCCATTGTTTATAATAAACATTCATAATGAAGGGTTTAAAACGTAAAGGATTTATAATGGGTATCATAATTAATATTAAGAGATAATCGAATCACAAAAAATTGTGTATAATAATATATAAATCCATCCAAACCCCAAACTATTTTTCGGTATGCCACCTTCATTGGATTTTCAGATGATATATAATGATAATTATAAATACTATTTTAAAGGTAGGAATGAAAATTTTAGAAATTAAAAACAAAAGCAAAAAGAGCATAATGTAAAGAAAATACATACTGCTCAAGATTTATGTAATCAAGAATTGAAATCTATATTTTGACAACTTTAGGGTAGCCCGTACACTTTGTCCTAAAATATAAAGTCAAGCTGGCTTTAATGAATTGGGGCGGTACCAGTTTCCCCCAAACAAGTTAATCTTGAAAATAGATCATCTGTGAACGTGATATTGCCTCGAAGGACATTTTTATTTATTGTTGAAATGGGATGGCCTGTATTTCGAAGGAACGCTTGTAGCGGACTCTAGACATTGCGTCACATTTGCATAACCATTTCCACTTGTCACTATTCACATAGCGTCGTATACATAAATTTACATGTATATCACGCATTACAAGGTTAGACGCGTTAGATAGCGATGCTGGTCATTTGCACAACGCAAACACAAGCTAGTTTTGGCATTTAATGTGGGTTGAATATTACACGACATTCCTTCTATGTATTCTGTTTAATGTCCTCATACCATTGTCACAGTTTTCTATTGTCAATTGCCTCACCGAAAAGAAAGCATTTATGCCCTGAGTAGAAATAACATTATACATTATGAAGTAACATTATTTTACGTCGTATGTGTCCATCTGCAGTTTCTAAACAAAACATTCATAATAATGTACCACTATTTACTTTGTAGGTAGTACAAATATCAAAATCCAATTCATTGGTGGAAGATGTGCCCCAGACATACAGTTATCTGCCTGCACGAGTACCTTGTTGTGTCATTACATGCAAACAATATATATATATATATATATATATATATATAACCAAAGTCTGAAATCAGTAGAAGAAAACTTTAAGTTATTGAATATTTCAACATAACGAAGTCTGCGTTTTGTAATTCCAGACACATCAGGTTGGTGAAAGGGAACAAAGATTTGCGATAACAATGAATCAAACTTATCGGTAATCGGTATCTCTATCGAGTAATCGAATACCTATTATAGTATTAAGTAAATGAATATTTCTTAACCAATATTCTCAGGGGATACTGGAAATGTGGCCAGGATCATGTCACTGAAAAAATTATTGGCAAAAATAAACGAGTGCCAGAGCAGATTCAGTAAATGAAAAGGAACTGTGTAAAACACACTTTTCAATTAAATCTAACTGTAAAATAAATAATAATAGTAATAATAAATATAAATTTAGACAAAGTAATTATCATTTGTTAAGTTTGTAAAGTATAAACAATTTATTGGCCTTTAATGTAACTGAACGTATGGTGAAAACAACAGAACTCTTGAAAGTCTACTCCAGAACACTCTTGAACGACGTGCAAATCAGTTTCCTCGGAAAACATTCGCTCTCACTGGTCCACCCGAACAAATCACCACCGCGCGACCTATCGCGTCATCTCCCCCACCCGCGCACACAATTAGCCGGTAAATACCCCGCATTCTGCAGCGTCGCGGACCGTACCGCGTCGTTCGCATAGTTGCCCAGTCGCGGCGCCCGCGTCCGATTGGGGCAGGGGGAGGGGGAGTGGAGGGGGAGAGTCCGCGATACAGCGGGTTCCACAAACAAATTGCGTTCGTTAAAATGGAAAAATTACGAGCACGACGAGGATCACAGAATCTCGCGGCGCGGCTGACGCGGGGCGGCGCGGCGCGGCGGGGGCGAGGGGGTGGCGCGGGCGGTGGGCGTGATGGACGGCTCTCCCTGGGGGTCCCCGGGATCCGCGTTGACGGCCGCTCGTGCGTGTCCCCTGCATTCCGCCCCCGCGCCGCCCCCGCCCCGCCGACAAAGTCGCCCGCCGGAATGGCGCCCGCCAGAAGAAGAGTTTCTCCACGGGATCTAATGTACGGTCGCCATCGCGCGGTGGGGAGCGGGCAAGGGCAGCGACAGGTGCTTGCCTGCTGCTGGTGTTGCATTGTCGCGAGTGTCTCTGATAGCAATGGGTGCAGGCGAGGTAAGGGCGAAAAGGAGTGTCGCCGTATAATTCTCTTCTCTGCCTCTTGCAGCCTCACAAAGAAATATTTCTTATTTCTATTACATTTATTGTTGTTTTCGGTTAATTTTTCTATTGCGTTCTACGTAGTCCTTACGTTTGAACACACATTATATACTCTTCTTAAATTCTAATATTTTACAAGACTTTTTGGAAAACTGACTCTATAATATCTCCGAAATCAAGAGCGTGGCTTGAAGCACTGCAGTAGGTGCATAGTCGTTAAGCCAAAGTGTGGTTTAATTCTGAAAGCTTTTCTCTCCAGTTCTTTATTCAAATATTACTAAGGAAATGTACCTTCGGGTCATTTTCTAATTAAAATTCGTTCATAAAAGTGTGTTTAAATGTCATCAAAGAAATATTGTATCTACCATATACTAGATTGTCTGTTGCCACGTGTACATTCCACCGTGTGCCAACATAGGAATGTATGATCTCCAAAATAAATTTTCATTATATTAAAATTAATTAAAAACAACGAATTTCCATTATCACAATAATTCTATTTATTATTAATCATTTAGAAATTACAGATGTTCTCACGTAATTTTAAATCATTTACCGTTTATAATTCATAGTTTTTTCGTGTAAAATATTTTGAAATTTCACTCCAAACACGTGTTTATTTTTTAGGATAATTAAATCCGACGTGTTTAGGTTTCTTACACCTACTTTTGGACATCTTGATTTTCAATCAACGCATTGATCTTTCGACCTCTTCATATTTATTGCACCGGGTGTCTTGTAATGAGGGTTGAAATGAACGAACCAAAGTCGTGTTTTCACGTTGTTACAACCTGTCTTAATACCACGTTCCTCCCAGCAACTTGCAGTCGTGTCCAGAACAGCGGGAGCACTTGAGGGCTGGCTCTACACGAAGTGCGAGCGGGGCACACGTCTGCTTCTGAGCCACCAACTATTTATCGCCAACAAAAACCCGAGACAGCCTCGCAGCTTCTAATCGGGTCAACGAAAAAATCGGCACGGGGCGATAGAAGAGAACCGAATCCCGTGAACTCTGGCGCGTAACCCCCTATTACGAAAGGGTCAAAAAATTAATAGTACACATATCCACATAAATCTGCAAAAGTCGGATAATTGTGGCCGCGGTGTGGCAGCGCCACACGTAATGAAGATTAAAACGAAGTGTTGGGTTTTTTTTGTTGTTTCTATCTCAGATAAATCATGACGAATCATTATGATTGTCTAATTCAATGAGCGGCAGCCAGCTGTGTCACGCTTTCCCAAGGACCTAATAATACAGCCATTACTCAACAACCCGTAATTATCAATAAGTTTCAATTAGGCAGTAACCCGTTCCGCGCGGCTTATCTCGCGGTGCCCCGCGCCCCCCCCCCACGCCCCGAGCAGGGGGGAAGGGGGGCTGCCGCTGCCATTGACACTGCCAGTGCACACCTGCATTCGCTCTCGACTCGTGGCGGCGCAACGCCGTCATACAACTGCGGATGGGGTAGCGTCAACACAAGGAGACTGGGAATCGAACTGGAATCAGGAAGTTAATAATAACGAGGGCACGGATTCCCATGACATATCATCTTTGCATTGGTGCATTATAGATGTAGCTAACTTGCAAATGAATGTTTATCGCGACACACGGGTCATAGAAATGTATAGCCATTGGGTCACTTTTTGCCATTCTTCAATTTTTAGGTCATTTTTACCTTTCCGTCATTTTTACGCGTAGTTTTGCTTTTCGTGTTTTTTGTTGGTGAATGTTTTATGAATTTACGTTAACAAACTAAAAAAAATTAAATCGTATCATCAGCTCATGACGAAATTCACTATTGTGGTCTCTGTTTTTCGTACTCTCAAAATTACACGGAACTTCTATAACTTCCTCGATCCTTCAAATTTGACAGTTGGAATATCTGAGTCAAGGATTACATTTCCTCGTAAAATACTTTAATATTCAATATAATTTTATATCAATGAATTTTATTTAAAATGGTAAATTTCGTTGAATAAATAAATATTTTCATTTACATTTTTAATATTAAAAATATCATTTCATACAATAGATAATTTTCCTCTTATTTTTAAGTCAATTTATCGGTAATTTTCAAATACTTTTTGAGTCATCAGAATCCGAACCCTGTTAATAACTTAACTGGAGTAAAATCGTATTTTTTGCAGGTGCAAAAAGAATAATTACTTATAGCACCTCAATGGACTGTTGTCTATTGTCAAGTACATATTTAACAAATATATCTGATAAATAATGATTTTATACTAGTTTTATAACTAATTGAATAAAATAATGTATTACTTACTTTTTTATATGTGTGATTGTTTTCAAGGGAATGTGATAAAGCGAGAGCATGGGATGACACCAGAAAAACAGAAGCACTGATAGGCGATGGGTTCGGGTAATGTGTTCCACAGTAAGTGGTCCTGTGAAACTCTCGGAGAATTTCCAATAATTTAATATCGCTTGGAAGACTTCAGAACACAGACTGCAAGCAGACACTTGTTTGTTTGTAAATTTCTGAAAAAGAGAAAATGAAAATTACTAAAATAAAATTAACTATATAGGGCGTTTCGGTTAATTAATTCACAAAACAATAATTTCAGTGAACAAGAAAACATTTTAAGAATAATGCTAGTGACTTTCATCCATTATGCACACTCCTACTAGTTTTAAACTTAATATTCCGAATATATTTATGACACCACTTGTATTAAAAAAGACAATTTTGCGATATTCGTTTCTTCATTTGCTAATATTTTTCTTTTTACCAACGTACGATTTTGGACTGCAAACCGAAGTTTCAAATTTCCAGGGGTATCTAATGTTAAATTCCAAAGACAGATTAACATTGTTTGAAATAGGATTAACGATAAACGATTGACTTTTTGGTCAGTCTTCATTATTAGTTACCCTTCCGGTTACCTTGTATCGTGTACAGCAAGAGTGATTGTGCTGATATTTGTCTGGAATAGTATGAGTCATATAAAGATGATCATAGTATGAGTTACTACGAAGCCACGTAAAGATGTCTAGTCAATTAGAAAGTCGTAATTACCAACACAAACTACTATGTTCCGTTGAATTTCCATTGAAACTGAAAAAGCTTAACTATCAGTTCATGATGTTACATCTACAGTAGTCTTACCCTCTTTACTGTCTCTTCTTGGTTCTCGGACCTAGTGGTCGTTCTCTTCTATACTGTGCATTCCCCATTACTCTTCCCGTATGTGGAGCAGTTATTTTTAGCATCCCTCTAGCGGCATTCTAACCTTCGTTCTCAATATCTCGTCATGGAAACTTATTTCTGTCGCTTCTTCGAGATCCTTTCACAATCGACGTCTACAGTACTTCTCCTTTATCACATCGCACCATCATAGCCCATTGTTTTCGGTATCCGGTCCCTTCTTTTATGAAGGGACATTTTACCTCACATCATCAGCTGCACTCGTCTCACACCTCAATCTTTCTGTTCCACCGACGCTACCGCCATAGATTTTAACATTAAATGCCATCACCACTTCCACCATCCCAGTCACGGTCAAACTATCCTCACCCAAGCGACTCGAGCTGGAGAGGAACATTCAATCACACTCGATAATTGAGTAACGTGCGACACCGGCATTCAATACGAGCAATCGATTGATCAAATATACTTTTCTTCTCGGAACGATGGTTATCGTCGTTGAACGGAGAGTTAGCGCTGGCCATTGAGCGGGCGCGGAGACCGAAGAGGCGCTGACAGCAGATTCTGCGACGAGAGGTCTCGCTGTTCCTGCGATTGTTCCTTCGAGGAGTTCGTTCGATGACCTGGAGATGCGGGTGGCGCTCACGTAACTAGTGATGGGAAAGTAGGATGCACTCAAAGGGAACGGTAAATGGCTGGTGGATGCTGTTATTCAACGTGCTAGTAAGAGGTTTTGCTTGCTTGGAGAGATAACTATCAGCTTTGAAGTTCATGATATACTCTTTCCAGTCTTTCACATTCTATTTCACTCAAGTTGTATAATGTTTTCAGTAGTTTCATGGGAATTTTATGACCATTAAAGTGATCAGGTTTTGTAATTCTCGTCATATAAACAATATTTGTTGTGACTGAATACAATTTAAACACCAATAAAATGATGCACTATAAACGTTTATCACAAATTAACAACTTTCTTTCTCCTGACCATTTGTTATTTAATGTAACAAAATTGTTGAAAAATATATGAAAAGAGTCAAATTCCTTTATGAAAATATTCATTATTCTGGATATATTTCCATTCAAATATACTCTTCAAATATAATTGTTCCAGTTATTTTACATAAAATTATTTATCCATTTGCTTTTTGTGCGTTGACATTAATACATTAGGTCAAAGAATAATCTGAATAGCATTATGCCTGTAGTTCGAGCTACTTCTTACCTTTATTTAGATTTAATTTTTCTCTTTGGTAAATTTCCGTATATTCGTGTTATCTAATAAGGGTTTGGTAGAAGAAGGGATAAGTAAAACTAGCCTATGTAGCAACTCTCTGGTTCAGAAACTATCTTTTGAGAGAGTAATCTACCTAAAAGATGTCTTCGATGATTTGATTACATGTTTCCTGTTCGTAAAGTGATGCCATTGAGCATACTATTAGAGGGACTCTCACTACCTTGAAGCATACATGGGTGTAAACAAGAATTTGATTGTCAACTGTAAACAATGTTGAAATGTTTAATACAAAAGTTACTTATTCAATAAATAAGAACATGAATTCTAATATGTAAATATCACTCGATGAGGTTCGCTTTTCTAAAGTATTTTTGAACAAAAATTTAAAAAGCATTTTAGATGGATTTTCTGAAATTAATAGCAAATTACTTCTTAATCATTTTTCGAGAATAGGGAGTAAAGAGTGCTAACAATAGCCTCCAAAGCAAATCTAAGAAGAATCAGCGATACAATATTAGAACTATATTACTGAAGTTATAATAACAATATTTGGAATCAATTGATATATTATAAGAAAAGTAAACAAACTGACTGTGTCATAATTAATATATTTGTGTTTTATATGGAAGGCATGTTATTAGTATGTGCGTGTTTTAAATTATCCAATATTTGACATACCGTGTGTATGTTAGTATCGATTGACGAGAAAAATGAAGCCACATCAAGCTTTATACATGAACTTGAAGCAAAACGTCATTATCGTTCGAATGAAATTTCACCACCCACAACTCATTGTAAAAAACTCTAAGACGAATTGAAAATACAAGGAGACGAAAAAGAGTGAAACCTGTACTGAAGTGTTCGGAATTAGATGTGGATATTGTTTCCGGCCCTAGTGGCCACTAAGTGATTTCTCAATTAGTGAAAACAGGGATGTCTACTTGTTTCCCAAGTACAGCAAATTTTTCATCTGTCTCTCATATTCGTTTATATAGTAGTGATTCAAATTGAAAATTACGTTCACTCTTAATATTCGAAAGATAATCACACTGCAGGCCAATCTTGAAGATTGGTTGACCTGCAGTCTGTTTAAGGTAACATTAGGGAACAAGATTTTTACCTTCAGAAAGGTAGAGTGCGCAACATATTCAATTTTATATATAGATTACGAATATCACAATAAAAAAATCATATCACGTCATAGTTTTTAAATATATCGTATTATTATAGCGTATCATACAGTATTTTGCTATAAATGCAAATACATTTAAATTGCACATGTAAGATATGTAGAATCAATACGAATGGAATCTAGTTAAACGTAAAATATTTGTTCAGTACATCTATGCCACTTTTATGAGACATGAACAAATTATGCTTTCGTGTTTGTTTTTCCCTTGTGTATTCGAAGATTGCCGTTTTTATTCTCGCGTCTGGTAGTCACGCACAATTACGAGTAGCTCTTAGTAGATGTTTTGTAAACAAGTAACGTGCATCCTCATATATCTTACTGCACATCTGTCACTGAAAAGAATTATCCAAGTATTCAAGTATCCAACAGTTGGGGTGGAAGATTCTGAGTCAGTCGGTGTCCCCGCGAGTCTGGTTTTTGTGTCTCAAATATATTAATATAATACTGTTCTGTGGGTTTTATGAAATGAAATTCGTCATATTATCAGTTGAATTAAATTGGTTCGATAAAATGCAAATCTTCATTTCACATTGAAAGTGTGCGAATCAACCCGATACTCCTGCTATGTTTGTGGAAGATTTATACCCAAACGTACTGGCATTAGGGGGTTAATAAGAACATTGTGTTCTCTCTATAGTACACATGAATTGAATTTGTTTATAAATGCTTCAACATATAGTTTCAAAGCAGTGAAATAATTACATGGATGAGCAATACGAAATTGAAGGAATGAATTTTCATCGGTCCGCAAATCATAAAACTAATTTTGGATGAAATATGGAAATGCAAATTGCAATGCATTGATTTGGCAGAAAATTATGAACGATTATTCAACTTCTTAAATATTTTCTTGAAAATTAGTATCACGCCAAAAATTAACTTTAAGGTGTGCTGTTACAAGGAACAAATATGTAAAATTCTAAAATATTTAATGTGAAGGACTCTTGCCTCTCAATGTATGCTGTAAACTAGGAAAACATTTGTTCAACGCAACATGAAATCGTTCGTGAATACTTAGTGGATAGATGTCACTCTCGGTCTGCGAGGTAATTCTCATGATATTTCTTAACCTAGAAGAACTCCATTTGTGTCTTTCATCTTGACGTAACCAGGAATACATTGATTTTTTTGATAGCTTTGACGAGAACACATCACCCACACCCCGTGGTACTTCCTTTCATGAAACGGCTTAAATGATGTTCATTACATCGTTTAGTACAAAACCTTCTAATTATTATCAGAAAGTCAGTATTGAACTAATTAGTTGAAATAATTTCAATATCGTTAAATGCTGAATTCCGGTGTCTGAAACATTCCGATCAACCGAAATGAGTTTTCGAAAGCCAACTTTGCATACGTTTTTAAGACATCAAGATTTAGCCTTTTTAGAGGTCACACGTCATTTTAAGGTTTATAAAATTCACGCATTAGGCTTAAAAGTGATTGAACGGGTATGTGAATTAAAATAATGACATTAAGAAGTGAGGAGAAGCAAGATTAAAACCTACGAATCCCTGACCTTATGTTAATGATTATTAATACAATACTATTTGGTACGATCTCTAGCATTTCCAGTAATCGCACACGACGTCACCACAAGTCCGTGGGTATGATCTTTGGCCAATCCTTGTATGTGAAGAGCAAAGCAAGCTCTCGCCAGATTTTCTCGGGATTATTCTGTTTCTGTTTCGCCTCACTCCTATTCCATCAGTCCTACATTTATGCATAATCTTTCCTTCCACTCTGTATCTCACTAAGTCTGTCATCTACGTATTAGATCATCGCTCGCCTATATGACCTTAGTAGTTGCACGACCTTTAAATCAATCAATTAATAAACTAACAAATAAACTAACTTCCTGTGGCGTACGTGAGAATGTTCCTACACATAAAGACAAGCTTTTCATGAAATATTTTATTAGCAGTGTAAGGCAGTGCCATAGTGCATGGCGAGGAGAGTAGCAGTACTAGGATATCAAAAACGCGAGAATCTAGAACTCCATTAAAACTGGGGGTTCCTCTCTCGGGGCACCAGGAGATAATTTTTACGTTCTGTCGGCAACTTTGCCTTTCCCGTAGTGAATTACCTCCTATTGTCAGTAGATGCAGACCAGACCGTACCGTGGAGCTTCCTCTCGTGGTCTGTGGTAATAAGAGACAGTCAGCAAAGGAGTAGACATGCCAACTCTCTGAAAAAGATACTGAAAAAAGACTAATCTTCTCTATGCAAACGTTTTAGCTTCATACTGAAAAACGTAATTCATAACATAAACAGAGCTAAGAGGATTTTTCAGATTTTCGTTTTAATAAGATTTTACGTTGCTGTTTTCCTTCATACATTTTACTTAATATTTTTTCAAAATTTTAGCAGATCACTGTCACAGAGGATAAATATTCCTAAGACAATTTATCACGAAATAGATAAATTCAGTGGTGGTAATAGATAACTCGTGATATTCCATAATATGAATTAAGAAATAACCAAACCTGAACAATATATTTTTAATATGTATTTAAGCATCCCAAAGTCAATTTCGGAAACACTTTTTCTATTTCAGTGGGTTACTAAAGCACCGTGGATCACATTTAAACACAACACCTCGGCATAGTGATAGAAACAGCTAGAAGGCCGCCATCTTCTAGAATCATATTGTGGAATCATTATTATGGAATACCAATACATATATGATCCTTGTTACTTGAGTAAAATAATGAAGATGATAAAAGTGTTCCTGAAAGTTGTCATTGGGATGATTTAATACATATTAAATCGTTTATTGATATGATTGGATTATATCTTAATTAATATTACGGTGTTAGATGTTGATGCACCTGTAAACATTATTCATCGTCATCCAGTGGAGTGTGATCTGCGACGGCGCCGTGGCCCAGCACCCCGCCCCGCCCCAGCGCCAGGCGTCCGCGCTCCGCAGTTGGCCGCTGCGGTGGCGGGAGGGCGGGCGGGCGCGTGGCGCCAGAGCGGTGGGGGCGGCGGGCCGTTGCTGGACTCGGGCGCGGCGGCGGCGCGTCGGCGGCGGAGGCGGCAGCGGCCGGGGAGGGGGGCGGGGCGACCGGAGGGGATAGCGGCCGGCGCGGGTCGAAAACCCACAGGCGGCGGAGGGCAGAGGGGGGCGTCGCCCCAGGCGCGGACGGGACCGCCGCTGCCGCGCCTCGCAGCTTGCTCCTTTTTGCGGGCGTCAGCGGCGGCGGTCGGGCGGGGGCGGGGCGAACGGGGACGGCCGCACGGGAATTGCGCGTCGATGGGCGAGCGAGCGGGCGGACGGTGCGGTGCGGTGGGCGATCGCCCCGCCGCCGCCGCCGCCGCGGCCGCGGCCGCGGCGAGGACGCCGCCGAGGCGTACGTGCAGCCCGCCAATATTGTCTTTAAGGGCAAGGACGCTGGTCGGGGAACGGCGGGGCAGTAACCGCCTGCCGCCGCCTGCGGCAGCCGCCTCCGCGCCACCGCCACCGCAGCCCGCCGGTTCTCGCCGGCCTGATTGACAACTTTTTCTGGGCAGCCGCACCGGAGCAGGCAATCGCGGCCGCAGTGTAACGGCGGCGGCGGCGGCGGCGCGGTGGCAGGAGGCGGCAGGAGGAGGTGGTAATAAGCGCGCGGTGGCGCGCGGCGTGTGGGTGCGCGTTTTACTGGCGCGGAAAGCGGACAGGGTTCAAACCAGCCCGCCGCCCCGGCGCCGCCGCTGCCTCGCGCCCCGCCCGCGCCCCCGCGCCGCCGGCCCCGCCCGCCCAGCCCCGCGCGCCGCCGCGGCGAAGAGCAGCCGCTGCTCGGACACGCACGGCGCAGGAAGGAAGCGACTTCGCCCCGGAGGCGCAGGCGGAGGTGACATGGAGGGGCGGTGGAGGTCGGAGGTGATGTTGGAGGTAGTGGTTATGGAGGTGACGAGAAGGTGAAGGTGATGGAGGTAGAGGTGAAATTGCGGCGATGAGGTTGAGGGTGTTGTTTGATATAGAGGTGCCGTTGAGGTGATGGAGGGAATGATGGAGATAATGTAGTTGCTGTGATGGAGGTGACGATGGAGGAAATGGTGTTGTAGGAGATAGAGGTAGAAATGAGGTAATGGAGGTGATTGAGGTTCCGGTAATGTTGATGATGAAAATGGAGTTCAGGTGATAGAGGTGACGATGTAGGAAGAGATGAAGTTGTTGGTAATGAAAATGAAGTTTAGGTGATGGATATGGAGATAGAATGAGGATGCAGTAATGGAGGTGGTGCTGAAACAGATGGAGATGAAGGTGGAGGTGGAGGCGGCAACGATATGGGTCGGGAGAGAGAGGTGGTGTTGTGGAGGTGATGGAGATGACGGTTGTGGAGGTGGAGGTAACAAGTGTGAAAATGTAGGTGATAAGAGTGATGACAGAGGGCGGAAATGAAAAATGAGGCGTTGGGGTTGGTGTGGGTATAGAAGAGGACGTAGAAGCAAAGATGAAGTAGGAAATATTGGCAAAAAAGGAATGTGAGGAATCCAAGATGGACTTGTATGTAGACGTGTTGGAGGAAAAAGTAGGTTGTAGGTGAAAATGAGTATATTAATATGATGCAAGTAATAGTAAAAATGGTGCCGAGATTGTGGATGGAGAGGAAGTTTAGGAATACAGGTAATAATGAAAATATACGTCGAGGTAGAAAAACGAGATAAAATTAGAATTGATAGTGTCGTTGCAGTTATGATTTCGGTATGTTCTGAAGGTGAAGGTAAAGATGAAAAGTCTAGCCGAAAAGAATAAGGTGATTGCCATAAGAGCCTTTGGAATGTGCGAACGGGAAGTTTACTCAAACGTCAGTTAAATCTAGAAGCCCAGTGACAAATTTTATACATTTTCACAGAATTATTATTTCTCATCCTAGTTCAATCCCAGTCACCCTCGCTATCGTTTTTTTCTTTTTTCCTTTTTTTAATTATCATATTTTTACCAAAATTACTAAATAATCATTAGTGTAAGAATATTATTTTCACATTTGAATATTCTTGATCAGACAAAGCATCAAAGATAATAAAGTAGCATTTTTTTTATTACACGTGCAAATTGCCATCACTTTTTTCTTTGCGGGTAGGAAAGAGGCACCGAATTAAATTTCACTCCAACAGTAATGATCTAAAATCTTACCCTGGTTGATGGAATAGCCGGAGCTTAAAAAGGAGCGAATTTGGGAGTACTGGTAGATTGGAAGGTAAAGATCAAATTGACGTACGAGAATGTAGAATAGAAGAAGGAGATAAATGTGATGCAGGTAGCGGTGGAGATAAAAGATAATGAAAAAATGTCAGCAGAGTTATTATAATAATATGTGGATGGTACAGGTGTTGGTATCTCGTGTCCAATGTGATGGTTATAGTTAAGAGAATGTTAATTAGATTGTACTGGATAATCCAATACATTTTATATTTTGGAGACTTTTCAAAGTGCATAATGACTTCAACGATGCAAATGACAGTGGTGTGACAGACGTCTAATACGGGTGATCTGGGCTGTCTGGGTGATGCCGCGTCGAAGGCTGAGTTGTCGACGTTTCGACCACCCTGTCGTGGTCTTCCTCAGAGCAGGTATGCCAGCATACCAGCCCTGGGCATACCAGCCCTGAGGAAGTCCACGACAGGATGGTCAAAACGTCGGCAACTCAGCCTTCGACGCGGCGTCACCCGGACAGCCCAGATCACCCACATGACTCTGGCCGCGGAAGCCAAAGACTTCAACAAACGTCTAATACGTCTGATGCCGAACTAAGTTTTTGTATCTATATCAGTGAACGTGTCGAAATGATAGCAGCAGCAATATTGAATACAGATTGCAATATTGAAGAAATAGTAAAATAGTGAAGAGAAATTTTATTGAATAACCAAATGATAGTGATGGGTATCGTGGAAGTGGAGGTGATGATTTTAGTATCAACGACACTGTTATTCCTTGGTGAAAATTGTATGTGTGCTAATGAAGGTGAAAGTAATAAAAGTATGGTAATTGTTTAGTTAGGTTGTTTCTTTGCTGTTTTTTTCTGTCAGGACTACATTTCATTAGTGATCATTTTGAAGATAGTCTTTCCATGAAAGTTGTTGCGAATGACAGTGCAAAGGCAATGAAATTATTCCGATGATAGAAGGGCACAAACGTTGTTACAAAAACATGGGCGATCTAGTCTTATGTACTATAATTCTTCGAATAGTAGTAGGGATATGGGTAGTTACGAGTAGACAGAGGAAAATGGGTAGTTAAAATAGTCAACGTCAATTGATGGGAGTAAATATTGAATTCTGTGCCCTAACAAATAGCACCATGAATTTCTTGATATTAAAAATTTCATAATCACTGTACTAAATGGTTCTTTTTTATTCATAATATCATTTTGTTCTATTTAAGATTGTTTAACTTCCTAAACGATGGGATCTTGCTAGCATATACGGTAATAGTATATTTATTTATAGAAAATGTTTCTCTGAATCAGTCGATGTACATATCTTATGTACTTGCACTTTACACATTCAAAAAACGCCAGAAATGCATTTTCTTAAGTACAGTAGCAATACGTGTTATAACGTTATAAAATAGGTGTGTTGAAAGGTATGAAAATAGGTATATTGTAGGTATATTGTATTGAAAGATTGTAGACTTTTGAAAATAAAGTTTTCAGCTTTATCCATTACTTTATTTTACTTTAGCCGGAGGGGCATTCCTTTTTGCTGCAAAGTAACCTTCCCAAAGGTTTTGTTGTTTTGTGATGGGCAAATTGACTAAGACTCCGCATCAAGTAGGTAGGTTTCGATACATGAAATTTTGTGTCCTCTGGGAATATTCAATCATTTATAGTTATGGTAATGATAAGGCCCTCACTTCAGAGGTATCTTTTGTATTGAATTGGTCAACTCGCAAATTTAAGTATTGATCAACACGCAACTCGCTATGCAATGTTTTAATATACTGCAATATTTGACCATAAATGTTATCCAGTATTTGTATTAAATTGGTAGGATATCTCTTATTAAACTGAAAATATAAGATCTAAAAATGAAAACATATTTTAAAACAGTAATCAACGCAGTCCTGAAATTAATCACCCAACGTAATTTTTACTTTCTTATCTGTTCATAATTTTCTATCTTCAACATAAAAATTGCAACATTCAATTTTATTTACTGTGCTCCTGATCACCAAAAAATCGTAATTTAATTTACAAGGCAAGAAATTTGATGTTTTCGTGACTTGACATGAGAGTTTCTGAATCAAGCGGATTGAACGGAATTTAGGAGTTCCGTCATGTTATGAAAAGTCACTTGTGTCTTGTAATATACAATATTTTATTCGAGATCTCCATTTTACGATGATTTTTCCTTGTGGTACATAAGTGTAATTGACGATTACGAGAACATACTAGATATTTTTTCGTTCGGAGATTGGCAGCTCAGAATATTGTTGTCTAATTGATTCTCTTTCAGTACTAGTAAGGAAAGTAGTTACGTTACGTTTCTTTCCAGACCGTATTTTTTAGTTCAACTTTCATGTCCGAATAAAATATTTAGCATTTCTCCTTTCATTTCATCCACAGGATTCTTTTCCACATAAATTATGTATTGCATATGTAATTCCTCAGATTGTATATTACTCCCATTACAACGTATATCACATATTTCAAATACATAAATAATCATAAATGCGTAAAGAAATCAATACGCAGTATTTCAGTAAAGCTCTTGAGTGTGCGGACGTGCAGACGTGCAGATGTGCAGATGCGTTTTTGCCATTCCGTCACTGCGTCTATACCACTTCCCGGGCACCAATCGTGTCTTATGTAGTGTCATTCGACGCGTCAGGGTCTGCTGATGAGAACTGATAATATGTTTTCGGATCCCGCCGGAATTTTTAAAGATTTTCAAAACCGTATTTTTTCGTGTTTTGGCTCTGCGATCTTAGTGATAATGCCGGGAATTAAGCCAAGGCCTCCTAAATCGATCTATGTAGGTGACGTTGATTAAATACTAGAGCCCAAAGGCATTTTTTGGTCATTACGCGATAATTTTATTTTACGACTTCGGCAACACTGATGTTGATATCTTTAAGTGACCAAATTGAATTACTAACTAAATCGCACTGTAGTATGATTTCTATTTAGAGTGGAATTATTATCGTATTTAAAAAATAAATGTGCAAGTACCTACGAACAGTACTCGTATTGCATCGGAACGTATATAATTTGAAGAATTTCAAGTGAATATGGTGAAAACAAACCATTGAATAATGCTTTAGAATGAATGAACGTTACGCTTGACTTCGCACTTCTACGTTCTTACATAAGTGTGCTAATACCGTTTTCAAATGAATTGGACCCACAACTTATTCAAATTAACGTACACCTTCACATAAACATACAAAACAGTCACCTTTTAATGTTAGATTCGCATACAAAACGATTAATAGAGCAATTGCAGAAGTAGAAGTAAACACAAATAGGACTAAGTTCGCGAAGTTTTAATCTCTTCAAAACTTAGGGGAGAAAAATATGAAAGTTGTAAGGAAATCCGGGGAAGAATCAAATGTAGTTGTAAAATATGTTGCGATAGTATTTTCGGAAGTAATTGGGAGTGATCTGTATTTTTGCATTTAGCATTTATTTTAATGCAAATGTGCTATGTGCGTTTTGTGCATATTACCAAAAAAGGGTACAAATTTATCTGTACTATAATTTAACAATGACATTATGTGTTGAGAGCTATTGAACGGTAGTATAACAATATCAGCTACTTTTCATTAGGAAGTTCAGTACCAGAAACTGAAAGAACATATTTAAATAAAGCTGGGCATGCAAGAAATGCATTATGAAAAAAATATTGAACACGTGATTTTTTTAAACAGTTCACAGTGTCGTTGACGCCACATTTGGTAGTAAATAAATATTAAATTATAATAATTTGCTTTTGTTGAAAAGAGACAGCATAGATCAATTGACGTTGAGCAGAAGTGTTAGAGACTTCTGCTAATTTGGATTTGTTTACCGATGAATTGTACTACAAGCACTAACATAGTCTCAACAGAATTACATCGGCATTTCACTTTTACTATGTTTAGCTTTAGGTAAAAGAGGTAAAATAGATATGCCTCAATAATGGAAAAACCTAACCACATCAGTTTTATTGTTTCAAAACTTCAGTTAACAATTTTATCAATAAATTAGCTCGTACATCTTTGTCGAAAGTCGATTGGTTTTTGCTCAAAATAGTCAAAATATCACTTTTTTAAAAAAATGAAGGATTTTACTCTTTCGCATTGTCTAAGTATCAGAAAACGTTAATTTTTGCATGTCACCCACATATCTCACATTCGTTAAAATCACCGATATTTAGAAATTTTGCAAACGTACAATGCTTTTGGTCGTCTTACTAAAACTGCAATATTGATGATGGATATTTTGAAAAATAAAATATGTTTCTTAAGAATCTTTAAATAAGTCCACGTTCAATTTCTCAAAAATTTGAGTAGTTTTAGAGTAAATTCGGCGCAAAACATAGGATATTAAAAAAATACTATTTTTTACCAATTACCAGTCAAACGGTTTTTTAAATTTTTTTGCATGAATAGAAGAAGGGATGCTCAAAATAATGACGCGGGTTTCATTTTTGTTGACCTTTCTGAATTTTCGAAAATTGCAAATTTAGAAATAATGCGAGAAGGCAAGTGCTGTTGGAGCACTATTAATTATTTTTGCCACTCTCCAATAGAGCAAAGGACGCATAAAACGGAACAGGTCTCATTTTTATTGAATTCTCCAAATTTTCAAAAGTTGAAAATGTTATAAATAACGTGAGAACGTGATTTTTGTAGTATTACTGATATTCCAATAGCCTGTTTTATTTTCGTAGTTAAAATTTGCCTACACTAACTTTGTGAATTCATCTAACGACTGAAATAGTGCATTTGAGAAACAAAACTGTTTTTTTTTCGCAATTTTTAAAAAAAATTGTATGTATGTGATAAAACTTTGTTCATTATTATTGTTATTATTATCATTAATATATTTAAATAATTAGAATAAAAAATTCAACGTAGATGTTTATTTTTAATTCGAATGAAACATTTCCGGGCCATTACTCAGCACTTTTATTTCCATGTCTCTCGTTTATCGTTAACCCGCTACCTATATTCAAGCCCGCAGGGTAATCTTCGGGCCAAATCGAGGTCGCGTGCAGAACGCCGTGGGAGTATTCCTGTCTCCCCCAGCACCCGCTGATCCTCGGCACTGATGAAATCGCGCCTTTGTTCGCCGCCCACGCGTTCCGCGCCGGTGACGCGTCACCACGCGCCGCGATTGAGACGTCCTGCCCACGCCGCCCGCCCTCCCTCTTTTCATCACGCCCACCCTCCCTCAGTACCCCTCCCACCATCCCTCGTTCCCTCGCCCCTACCTACCCTCCCTCTCTTCCTCCTACAGGCCATCTGTCTCTCTCCCTCGCCCACCTGCCCCTCACCCAGCCTTCCTCCTCCGCCTGCCGCCGGCCTGCTCCCCCTCCTTTACGGCCCTTCTACCTTTCCTCTTTCCTTCCCTCCCACTGCAACACCGGGAGAGGTTGCTCAGGGCATCAACTGATGTCACTGCAGTGCACAGGAAGATCCTAGGATCGACGTTGGCATGATTTTCGACACTAGCTAGATAGCTAGGTCGAATTCTGCCGCTGCCTGGAAAAGAATTCTATCGGCCGCCTTATTTGATCAGAATTTTTACTGGGTTTCTTTTATCAACACTAGGCGAATGCCGGAGTGGTACCCTTACTATCTGGCGGATCGCGCGCTATCTTTCCTCTCTCTTCCTTGTCCTATCCTATCCTCTTACATAAATACACTTACACTTAGAAGCACTACTCTACCACACATTCCGGGAGACTGGTTACGAGCTTAGATCTTATTCCGGCTGTGGCGGTTCCCCGCTGGTGGGAAATACCTGGTTGGGGAAACCCCACTACGCGACGGTAGGTCGCCGCCGGATCTCACCATCCAGGGGGGGAGAAGACCTCTGCCACCTCCCTGAGAGAGATGGAGAGGGAAAGAGAGAGAAACATAATCTATAATGACTAATGATTTTAGCAGTTGAAGCGCCTGGAATCACTAATCAATGAATCAATTTAATAAATTCCGCCGACCTCTTCTCTCTCTTTCTGCCGCACAGCCACTCTTTCTTTTTCCCGACGATCCTCCCTCTCTCCCACCGGTCCGCTCGCGCGTCTGCTACTTCTACCATTCATTCACTGTCCATCACTTTCCGCCCACCATCCACTCCCTCTGCCCTCCTCTACCCGCTCGGCTCCTATCTCTCAATCGCTGTCACTGATACACACCTGGTTCGTAGTTCGAACCCATCGAAGCCGCCTTACACTCCTCGCTTGCCTCTGCCCGCCGTGGTGCAGGGTTAACGGTGGAAGAGTGGGTGGGGCGGAGTAGGAATGTAATGTGCAGGGATGAAGAGAGGCAGTAATATACGAGACTAAGCACAGGCACTCTTGGCGGTGTGGGAGGAGGCGGGGTGGATTGGCGTCAGGTTGAACTCCAGTCAGGGCACAAGGAAGGCTGGGAAGAATTGTCTTGTGGTGCTGATTCAGACTGGATAGAATGGAGCAGGAAGATGAGTGGTGGTGTTCCGCGATTGTGCGTGGCGAGGCGAAGCTGGGAGGGGAGAAATGGAGAAGAGATGAGGCGTTGTGAGACACACGGGACTGGGTGGTCACGGCTCGACCAGATCTTTCTACGCTGGACAGAGATAGACTTGTCAGCGTTGAGTCTGTCAGGCTGGGCCGAGAAAGGCGGAACGGAGCGTGGGAGGTAGCAGCAGATTGGTTAGTGGTGTCGTGGTTACGAGAAAAATCATGTAGAAGATGGTCGGAGAAGATCTCAATGACTTCGGCCAGGACAGAGCGAGTCAGACCGAGGTGAGACTGAAAGGCAGACACGCCTGGTCGCGGCAGGGTGGAACTCGGCGGAGAGGGGCGCGGCCCGAGAGACCGCGGGGGTGTCGGAGCGTACGGGTTCACGGCCGTAAATAAGAGATCACAATTTGTCGTGCGTCGGTGTCGGCGACGGCAGCGGCGCCGCGGCCGCCAAAGAGGATTACACGCGCGTAGATGTTAACTCTGTAATTGATTGTGCGGCGCGACTTACAAGCGGCGTTTCGTCATCCGGCGCAGCGCGGCGTCGCGGCGGCTGCGGCTGAGCCGGCTGATTGCTCGGGACGCGCTCTGTCGTCGCTCGACGACGACGCCCCCACCCCCACCCCCCCGGCCACCCCCCCCCGCACCTCGTCTTGCACCCAGCTGCGGATGAAACTCCCTGGACGATAGTGGTCACGAGAAGCAGTCGGAAACATGTGCTGTGGTGCAAATGATCTTGTCTGTCCAAGAGACGCCAAGATCATTTGTTTGACTGACCGTGGAAGTTTATGACTTCATGTAGGACTGTGGAGTCGGGTTTGAATTATAACAATTTTTCAAAGATGGAGTACGAATTCATTGGAGGGTGTGATAAGAATCGGCCCTTCTCCAGTGTTCGATGCTCCTACCGGAAAAGTATTCATTTTTCCCTGAGAGAGACAGATGTATCAATCCATCTGAATGAGCGTCAGTTATATTGTCCAGACTTTGAAATATTTACATTAGGAAATGAAAGGGGAAAAAAAGATTGATTGAGACTAAAAGTTTATTGAGTCAGTTGTATTGATCTTTGGGCCCACTGACAAGGTTACAGAGTCCAAAGATAAATCACGTCTTTGTATACGCATGTATTTGTAAATTAAGGAAGATATAATTGAACCTTTCACTCCAAAAATTCAGTAAATTTGTTATCTGAACAGCCTACTTTGATTTCATACTTGTGAATGTAACCGGTTTGCCCTTTCGCTAACATTCTATCTGATATTGTCCCCACCCTCCGTGCTGCTCGCATGTTCCCAAGCTGCATCGCATTTTTGACCAGTCACGTCACGCCAAGCCCCAATCACAACCAGAGACACGTGTCGTAAAGCCGAACACCTGCGAACTAAAGTTCTTTAAAATGCTGAAAGTGTGTTCAGGCTGATATATTCAGGGCACAACCTCATCCAGAAATGGGGTAAATTAGCCATAATTTTAGCAAGCTTTTATTGAATGTCCATTTCCACATTTGCGGTATGACATATGTAGAATTCTACGTCCCTCTCTGTGACAGATGATTGGTAACAGTGGCAAATCTGGATAATTCGAGCCCCATAGATTGCAATTTTCAATACTACCATTTCGTAAATCCAAAATTCAATTTTTCTTTACTTTATATTAAAGAGAACGAGGTATTATTCTGTACGTAGAGAAATTATAGATATTTTTATTCTAACATTTTTGCAGTCACGTTAAAGTGCCAAATAGTGTTGTCTTTTCAGGCCATACATGGCCATTGCATTCTAATTGCAAGGTTAAAGTACGGTGTGAATAAAATTCGAAAAAAATTCCGGATTTATAGTGACCAAATTTCAAGATTATGGTACAAATAAGAACCATTTCATTGTATTAAGAGAATAGTTATATAAATATTGTGATACGTAAATTAAATACCATTTTCCGCTTAGCAAAAATTTTCTAAAAGTGTGTTTCAGAAGAATTGTTGCCATAACGATTTATATCTTCATTTCCTTGAAAACAGTATAATTTTCATGGCAAGTGCAATATAACATAGTTCAAGGCCCAACATTTGTACTCATTAACATTTCAAGTGCTAATTTTCTTGGAACATTTCTTGGTTCTCCTGCCATCGTTGAAATCATATGAAGAATAGTTATTTCTATGACACACTATTCAATTTTATACAGGACGTATTTATACTAATTCATTTTAAGATATCAGACATTCACAATATTGTCCTTCTTTACTTACATTTTCAAATAATATTTCTGAGATATCCATAGGTGGTTTGCGTCCTACATTCCAGTCTTTTATTGTGCCTGAATTTATCGGTTTTTGCTTTATCCCTATTATCTGAAGATGCCACACCGATCATGTCTCTTTCATCTGCCTGAAATTGATGACTCGTAGCCAGCGCTTTTAAGAGAGCTAATATGTCGTTAAATGTACAAATTATTTAAATAATTGTATCGAGCGAATCGAGAATTTCATGATGAAAACGACGAGGACATTGCCACTCTGTCTCCATTGACCAGACAACTGGAAAAAGGGGAAAACATTTTCATGACCCGCGGACACATCGGGGCATTCTTTGTATTTTTACTTATTAAAAATACACAAAAAATTCGTAAGCAAGCAAAAACAAACTATCACACTAAAAAGCGAAATACGTAGAGAAACTAAAAGAATTTGTAATAATTACCCTAACTAATAAATTGATTACATTTAAACAACTGCTACAGATTTATGATTAAATAAACATTTACGATTTTGCGATGATGAAATAAGCAATTCTAATTTTGTTATGTTATATTTACGTGCATTTTGGATCAATAAAATAGAATTTTCTGAGACCAAGTTTTTATATTTTCAAAAATGCCATATAACTTGTCAGCTATATTTTAAATTATTAAGTGGCCAAGGGCGTTGCAAAAATTGACATCGGCTAATCTTGTTATATCATTAGTGATGAAATGGAGAGCTATAACGTATAATATATCAAGAAGGATCATGTTTTAGCACACTCATTATGATAAATATGAAAATTTTAATAATTATTTGGTAAGTAAATGGGCAATTTAATTTAAAAGTACAAAATATGATGAAAATATTTAATTAATTAGGTAACCCATAATTGCATTTTTTGTCTTTCATAACATTCAACTTACTCATCAATTATGCACGAATGTCTTGTATATATGATTTCATTGTGAAGCAAAATGTGTTTGCTTTTTATTTGTTCGCATTATTCTAGCGTGTACTTATTGGGCGTGAATTAACATGTGAATATATTAAATACATTTTTATTTTATTTTTTTTCTAAAATAGCTTTGTATCTACAAAAAGCAAAACTAACTTCTAGTAACGTCGCTATTATTGCCAAAGATACCGAATGTTGTGGAAGCTGAAGTTTGTAAGTTACTGTTTAAATTATCGAGTTCTGGGACAGATAAATACAAAATCCATGAATTCAAACACATTGTGTACACACTCTATATATTACTTGCCTAGACGCACTTAGAATTAGCGATTTTGAAAGAGCATTTCAAATCGGCTATTTACCTCTGAAGAATGTAAATATTGTTTCAAAAATAAAGTAGCAGATATATGTTGCGTAAATAAAAAATCTGTAATACCAGGATTTGTCTTATATTTTAAAAATCTGTAGTAATCTTCAAACAGTGAATTAATCAATCGATTATTAT
>BOPP01000001.1:23551079-23573899 GCA_017312745.1 Gryllus bimaculatus | reverse complement strand
TCACCATCCCTTCCGCCGCCGCCACCTCTATGCCGCACCGTTACCGAAGTCTTTGCCCCCTCATCGCCGCTGCCTCTGCCGTTATAGCCCTCTCCGACAACTTCGTCTCTGCCGTTGCCACGTCATCATCACGGCTGAAGCCTCCTCCATTGTCTCAGCTTCCTTCACCGTCTCCAACACTACCTCCATAACCTCCTCCTCCTTTGCTACCATCGTCTCCGATGTGACAGTCTCACCCACCAAGGATTTCTTCAGCCTCCGCCATCAGCCATCCTGCATTTCAACAACCGTGCCTTACTGCAGCCCCTGTCAGTGACACCTTCTAACAGTCAATGCATTGCGCCCCATGGTCGTCTCATTTGCTTCCTCTGCTTCCTCGACACTTCTCATTCTCTTCGTCATAAATCACCTTCGATGATTCAGATCCCTCGGCGTTCACTTTCATTTTCGGATTCGCCTTCTTTCTTCACCTCGAGCTCAGTTTTCAATGTATGCGTGAAGTCTTCGGATTTCAGTGCTCTCCCTTCTCTGTTTCTTCCTTCGATTCTTCCTCCACTACTTTCCCATTCGGTTGCCATTTTCCATTTTTCTATTTCGACACCTTCAACTTTTCGTCCTCTTTTCTCCCTTTCGTACCTTCTTCCTCCTTCTTTTCCTCCTTTTTCTGTTATTTCTGACGTTTATGTCCCTAACTCCTTTCCCTCTTCTACGTTTCTTTCTCCATCTCTTCTACTACCTTCTAATAATTTCCGTTTTTCATTAACTATCTTCCCAACCACATTTGTATCATCCTGCCTCCGCTCCAAACATTTGCCACAACCTCCTGCGCGAACTATTACCATGAGCACGATATCCACTACTATTGTTCGCGCGAGACACACGAGAGAGAAAGGGCGAGCGAGACACACGAGACGGGTGACACTGCGAGTGCGCATTAGAGCAATCAACGCATACTGTCGTTGTTCAGAAAATATCGAGTAGCCCAATGCGAGCTACTAATTGTAAATTGATATGACTGTGTTAGTAATTTTTTCTTTGTTCTTTTGTGTGCTTTCTTACAAGAAACCTAGATGTTTTATTTTTATTTTGTTTTTTGTGGCTAGGCTGCCTGTCGAAAAGTTAGGCAGTCAATGTTTTTGAGACAGCGTTCAGTGTAGCCGTCTCTCTCATCTGATACGTCGGCCGACACAGGCATTCCTCTCGCGAAGTCTATCTCCATAATACTACGTACACACATTTACTTCAACTATTACTTGAACTACTTCCACCATTATTTCATAACTACTTTCACCGGTAGATGTGGCTCAGGGCATCAACTGATGTCACTGCAGTGTCTCTGAAAGGGAGGCCCTAGACTTCGAGTCCCAACTGTGGATTTTCGACATTAGCTACATAGCTAAGCCGCTGTCTGGAGGAGTCCAGTTCAGCCTCTGTCTGGAGGAGAATTCTAGCGGCCGGCTGCTCTGATCGGTAGTTTTTCGCGGTTTCCCCGATCAACACAGGCGAATTCCGGAGACGTACCTTAACAAAAGAACCACTGACCAGGAGCGATCTTTCCCTCCTTTTCCTTCCCCTAACCTCACTATATTACCACACATGTCGGGATAAGGGTCAGAAGCTTAGAGCTTGTCCCGGCTTGGGGTGGTGTCCCGCTGGTGGGAGATACCTCGTTAGGGAAGAAACCCCGCTAGTCGACGGGAAGGTCGGCCCCAGATCCCACCACCCAGTGGGTGAAGAACAATGCTACACATGCACTACAAACATACGAAAAAAACATGCACTACACATATATGACAGTAATGACAGTAGTTGTCGCGCTTGGAATCACTAATCAATCTCCATCACCACTACCACTACTACTACACTACTACAACTACGTCTACTACTACTACTACTACTACTACTACTACTACTACTACTACTACTACTACTACTATAATAATAATAATAATAATAATTAATAATAATAATAATAATAATAATAATTTATACTACTACTACCACTTCCACCAGCTACTACTACTATTTGTAGAAGAATACATCCACCGCCACTACCAATATGTTTCTTTTAGCCTCGCCCCCACTACTCCGCCACCTATCTCCGCCAGCAAATGGCAGCCACCGCCTCCACGCCCTCCCCGCCGTGTCGGGGCCGCGCCTTCGAACTCCGCGCGCTGAGTTAGCGCCGCGTGGCGTGACAAGGAAGCGTGAGCGCGCGAGCACGCCCGCCTTCCCGCCTTCCGCCGCCGCGCCGCCGCCGCCGCCGCTTCATTTTCCCGCGGCAATAATACGGCCGATAAACAACGCGCTACGTACGCGGTTGGTCCACCGTCCGCGGATACACGACGCCTAACAAAGTGCGCGCCGAGATTCAGTGGTGGCTCCCTCGTAACCGGCCCCCGTCCGTCTCCTGGGCCGCCCGCCCTGGTGCCCAGCGGGGGGGGGCGGGGCGGTCCGAGCCGCCCGCGGGCGGGGCGGGAAGACGGACGAGGTGCCGAACAAGTGGAGCACAACGGGTGTAGTTTACGTTTTCAAATATTTGTACGTACTGTTTTCTCGCGAGCTTAGAACGCGTGCGGAAATGGAGGCAGCACCTTTGTAGTCACGAATAATTTTGTTATTAGTAGTATTATATATTATAATTATTACTATTATATTTATTATTATTTTATTATTTGTATTATTATTATTATTATTATTATTATTATTATTATTATTATTAGAGTCCGTTGCAATCCCGTAGAGGGCAAGATCCTCCGATTAACGCTTGGGTTACACAATGGTAGAATATGGTCATATGTCTTCCAACTGCGGTCATTTGATATCTGAGTGATAATCTACGGATTAGATGATAAACACGAATGTTCTTTGCAAAAATAAACAATAAATAGTACGATTTATAAGTTTCAAATTGGTTTTTGTAATAAGAAATTAATAGTTAATGAAGGAAAACAGTTTCATGCATTTTTGTATTTCAAATCTGCAATCGCATATGCTCCATTGAAATGAACATATGTAATAAGCTGATGTTTAGATAAAAAATTTCTAGATCTTTCATTCAGTCAAACCTCAAATGGAATGTACATATAACAAAATTAAACACTAAATTAAGTTCATTATGTAACGCATTCAAAATTCTTTCAAATTCTCTCAGCCTTCATGCATCTCGTAGCTTGTATTTTGCAAAAGTGCATACCCCTCTAAGATAAAGCATAAAATTTTGGGGAAACACATCATGTATTCGTAGTACTCAGACCTTTAGATTGCAAAATAAAATTATTCGAATATTGAAAAAATGCCATCCGCGTGATTCTTGCTAGCCTCTCTTCATTGAGCTTGGAATCGTACCACTGCCTTGCCTATACATTTACGAATCTGTAATATTCGTCAAAAGTGACTTAACAGTGGGAACATATTTTTATGCAATACTGATATTTATAATTACAACACACGTCGTAAAAATCACGTTCATCAAGTGTCAGTTTCAACAGAAATCCACATACATGTACGTTACTTAGCAACGCATTGCCAGAAGACATTAAACAATTGAAGTCGGATCACAAATTTAAGTTAGAAGTAAAATCTTTTCTCCTGCATAACTGTTTCAATACATTTAGAGACTATACTGATTATCAAAAAGAAAAAGAATGTTTATTCTAACAAAACAGTGATATTAGTTTACATTTGTATTGTATACAAATTGTATGTTTAAAAAGACTTAATATGTTTGTAACAAATAATGTACTGCAGCTTCCGGGTCAATAACCCGGAATCTCGATGGTCCTTTGTTTTACTTCTGAACGTAAATGTAGCTTCGCTATGCGCATGTTTTATTGAACTCTCCTTTTGCTTATAATCGGAGTTGAGGTAAGGGCGAGTTACGATTTGGTTAGCAATGCAGAAAAATCATTCTTGCAATTCGTTTAGCGTTGCAAATAAGTTTTCTATAACTCGGAAACGAAAATGTTTGTATTTATCAAATATTGCTAATCTCGTGATTTCTTAAAATTTATTTTTATTTATTTAGTTTAAACTTTTACTCATCTTTCAACTATTTATAGTTAAAATGTCGGGTAGGGATTCTGGAACTCAAGAAAAAGTGCGCAGTTAATCTTCTCCTCCTTACGTCACATACAGGTTTTACTGTTTTTTTTACTAAAAAATCTAAAATCTAAATCTAGGGATAATAATATTTACGAAAATTGAAAAATTAAATGAAAGGCACGGTTAGAACCCCAAGAAAACCTGCCAAAAGTTGATTAGATAATTTATTACCTTGCAACTTTCTTTTTCTCATTTCCTGAACTTCCGTCATTCTACCAACGAGGTGATTTCAAAGAGAAAACAATCGCACATCTTTGTAACTGCGTGGAAGATAGTATGCTTAAAATTTGTAGTGTATCCGCATTTAGTCATCTTTCATTCCTTACGTGGCTGACACTAGGTAAGTTATGGGTGTGAAGTGTTGAAGAAAGTAATGGTAGCTGCATCCGGTCCAAAAGAACTCTCTTATAATAAATACTCGTAAATCTGAAATCAAACTACGCCATTTCATTTAACCGAAGTATACAATGAGGAATATAAACTTTTCAGAAACTAACAATTCTAGTTATCTTAGAAAGAAGTAGTACATGTCCTTGAAAAATGTAGTTTGTTTTAAGTATTGTTTAAAGATAATTGTATTTATCAGTTAACGTAATAATTATGCTTCACACTTAAATATCAGTGTTTCGAGTCATTAATTACACGAGTTAATAGATAAAAATGTCCAGAGTATGTTTGCCTTTTCCGAAATTAATTGAAATTACAATCAGGTTTTTCAAACAAGCTCAACAATATCTTGGATTTTCCTGTTTTCGCATTCAAAAGTGAACACTTATGTCACCCATATTCAGACACCAGCTGCTTCACGTCATTGTAATGCCATTGTACGTTACAAGGTTGGAAGCAGTACCTGTGCATGAAACTCCATTCTGACCGTTGACTACCGCGCAGAATTTCACCGCCAGACATTTCGCATTCTCTCTGCAATTATCCTCATCCCCAGCGCATTCGCAACTCTCATTGCAATTTAAATGTCTCGAGGATTTGATGACGAAGATTCGCAGACTTAATGTCTGATCATCGTTCTTTCGTAAAAGGCTCACCCCCACTACTTGAAAAGCACAATACCCCAACTCCCAACGCCTGTGTGGGCGGGACCACAGCGCTTCTAATAGCACGTACGAATGGTGCAGACCATTAAATCTTAATGAGATTCAAGCTGATAGCCCTCTCTCGAGAGGGGGGGACCTCGAAAATGCACGTGCGTCGTTGCGCATTATTTACTCTGCTGTTAAAGGCCTCTCAGTGCAAGTCGGTGCATTTCGCCCGCTGCGCCTTCGTTAAGACGTTAGCCTCTCGCCTTCTGTTCCGCTATCGCCTAGTACTAAAAATGATGGGCTTCTCCCCCTCGGAGTAAGTCATGTTCGCCGTATATGGCTCGGCGTGCAGTTAATGGCAAGAGGTAATTGTGGGCGGTGTGTGCGAAGTCCCTCGGGCGAACCTGAGTTTACGGTCAGCCAGCGCGTTCTCTGCCGCAAGTTGTCAGGTGACGGCGCGGGGCAAATGAGAATCGTCGGTGACACTACTGCGGTGAGTAATGGAAGTGACATGCAAACGACCTTCGCGGACACTCGTGTTGCGCATGATGTTCTTCTACTGATTACTATGGTGATAGAGATGATGAGTATCGTGCTCATTTCTGAGCGTAGGTGATGATGGGGCTCGAGCCTGTCTTCACGTCCTCCCCTCTATTTGACACAATCCCAGTAGTGGTCTGCTTTGGCCTTCCATTGGTGGGAAGAATCTGTGAGAAGAAAATATTCAAAACTGGTGTATTGTATATTCAATAATCAATTTCATTTTAATCAGACTCTCGCGCATGCGTCATCCACGACGGCATGAGATCGGCTTTGGATAAACAATTGTCTTATCTATGCGTCCTGCCTTCACTCACAACTTGCACGTAATCTGATTGTTAGGTCCAATCAGCATCCACAACTAATTCAGTTATCATAAAATTTAATATTCAGCATACAAATAATGGAATGGGAAGAGATCATGAGGATGAATGATGATGAGAGATGAATGATTAAGAACGGGATGATTCGGGAAACATTGGGGTGTGGGATGTCAACCTCGCCGCAACCAAGTGGTGGAAAGTTATATAACCTTACAAGGAACTCATACCTGCAGCCATCGGTACGGTTCTTGGGCGATGCCCAAGTCCTGGCATCACTCATACCCACCCCCATTTCTCATAAAAACAAGATAACTTCAGTGAAACAAGTCGTCTTCTGAGAAATGAACATTAGAGTATGAATTTCAAATGATAAGTAGAAGTACATTATAATAAAATTATGTAATTTTCAATTACAGAGAGATTTTGAATTGCTATGGTAAAACACTCGGGGGAAAGATGCATATAAATCTATTTAAATTTGAAATGAGTTATGCTCAGTTATCAGGAAGTTTTAATTAGATCAATATCACAAGAAGCAGTGTAATCAACAAAATCGTTTTTTCTAGAATCTCATGTTAGGATGGCAGGACGTGAATACATTTGCCCTTTAGATTCCCCTAAGAGGATAATTTTTAGATGATCAACTATCTATAATTGCAGTAACCTACATGATAGGTACTTTTGAAGCATATTTTAGGATTGAAAGGGAGTTGATTCTTTTGCAAGCAGTAAAGCCATTGCACTTTCTCGATGACCGTGAAAAGTAGCACTAATCATAATTTGTGTTTAAAATAATATTTGAATGCGTTAATTTGCGGCTGCTAAAGAGTAATTATGGCTCGAAATATATGGTTACAAACTACAAAAATACCTATTTTGTATTTCTGTAATTCATTACAGACAATTAGTATCTAATGATATTTTTGTTTTCGTATTACATACATATAAACATTCTTTTATACCTGAAATTTTGACCAAAGGATGCGTTGAATGTATTAGAAAGCAGTTCTCGCGCCTCCAAAACCTAAACATTGGATATAAATGTTCCTAAATTGGTTATTAAAATAGAATTACCATATCAATAACATTCAGTGACAACTTGCACCAGTCCATGTGTAAGTAAGAGCTTCATTACCCGAAGATATCCAGGGAAATTGCATTTTTTAAATGTTTAAAGTCTGAATTGGGAGAGAGATATTCTTACTTCACTAACCACAAGTTAAAGGTCACTGCTGGCAGGATGACTCATAGACCGTGACCGTGTGTGGGTGTAGGGGGAAACCGTAGGCGTGCAGCCGCGGTCAACGCCATTTCGGTGACACCTCACGCGCCGCCCCCGACCCCACCCCGCCCCCGCCCCACCTCCGCCACCGCCGCAGCATTCATCTTGCTTATCCGATGCTGGCGGGTACGACCTCCAGCCTGATTTGTGTTGGTGAGCAATGCTGCGGGCCTACGCGGGCCGCGACCGCTGCGTCGGCGACTTGCACCCTCCGGACAGGACATCTGCCCCCCTCGCGCCCGAAACTCAGTGCTTCCTTCCTTCCTTGCTACCTTCTTCTTCTCTTCTCTCCTTCTCCTCCTCCAGTTTCTTCTTCCCCCTTCTCCTACTTCCTCCTTCTCTTACTCCTTCTCCTCATTCTGCTCATTCTCTCCTTTTCCTTCTCATTTTTCTTGACTGTCCTTCATCTCCTCCTTGTCCTGGCCTTTGTCGTCTTTGTTGTTGATGTTGTGGTTCTCCTTCTTCTCACCCTTCCTCTTCTTTACCTCCGCCTAGTTATCCTTCTCCTTCTATCTCTCATTGCTTTTCTGCTCCTCCCCCTTTCTTCTTCTAATACATTAATTCAAAATGACGTTTAAGAGGGGAGGGGGGTAAAATGAACATTGATTTTCGGGCGTACCTTGTATCCCATATCCCATGACACAGGTAGTTGTCGCTCTCCCCGACAGCTCTGATCGAGAGAAGATCTCCGGGTGTGGCTTCTTAGGATTACTCACTGGCCAACAGATGTCACGCAATTGACCCACTAGAAATGTGGCACAATCCTGCTCGAAGTGCATTAACTGTCACCTGGTTTCGAACATCTGGTGACATCAGGTTGTACGACGGTGAGGACATTCCTGCAGTGGGTTATACAGTGGGCTACACTCACTATCAAATTGTTAGCCCTTGCGAAGAGGAAGGGTTTTTTTCCACACGGTGCACGTATGGGTGGTTTGGTTTTGTAGTTATGGTGTCCCACTCTGAGAAGGAGAGTTTGTTGGCCAGAGCCCCCACAGTTCGGTAGGCGAACTGCCCGGGTCAAAGGAGAAATTGAACATGACCGTGGCCGCCTTGTTGTGGATGATTTGCGCAGGACTTTCAAATCTGACAGTGCATTTCTGCTCGTTTTCATAATTTCCATTTCTTGGGCAAGGGTAGTAGAAATTATCGGATAAAGAGTACAACCAAAACATTAGCTGTGTATGGGTAATATTTTGATTCATTTTTCCTATGCCATCTGCCATTTTTTTAACAAAACAAATAGGAGCCTTTTTTAAACAAAAGGCCACACATTAATTTTAAAAAAAATTAATTTAGCGAAATGATCGTTCAGCCTTCAACATTTACAAATAATGACTGACTTAAAAACAAAACATTCCTACTAAGATATTTGCTTCATAATAATTTCATCAGAAGAGTCAAACTGTATGAATTTGAACACGAAATTTGAACATGAAACGGTGAATTTGTTCGCGCACGTATATGCCGCACAACTCTCAACCCTTTTATTTCACGTACATTTCAACACAAGGAAATAATACGATCTCCGAAAAGAACGTATCGTATTGTAAACAACTACTCGTAACTCGCTTCTACGACAGTCGCACCGATGTACCCGAGGTACACACATTTTCACTAAAATGGCGGCCTTCAAATTATTCCGCGACAGCAGCGCTCTCTGTGAAACTAGTACTATTATTTCTATTCCAACGCCTCTGGTTATGCCTTTGTTGCATCACAACGAGGTTAGGCCGTCCGTTGCAATGATGACATGTTACTAAGTGGCGATGATTTTTTTCTGTTATTATGGTGGCCCAGCAACTACCGTTGTTATGGCGCACGGATGAAGGTTTGCAACGCGGGAGCGACCACATCTATCTATCATTCCATGAATTCCCTGATTTACAAAATCATTACTCAACATATCAACAGTAATATTATTCTCTGTAGATGCAGAAATAATTGACGAATTATTGAAAATATTGAAGAATTTTATCATGAAAATATACTTTGTATATTTGGTTCACAAAGTTATTACATTAAAATATATCTGAAATGACAAATCGCCTCATGTAAATTTATGCAAAGGCGATCAATTATTAGAATTATTGTTAACATGTGTGGGGCGTTTCACATACGGATAAAATGTTCAACCCGTATTCCGCCAGAAATGCGTTAATGTCACGTAGACTGCTGTTCTACGGTTTACGGACATTGTTAAAATGACGTTCCGCTTTGCAGTCACTTCTGGGTACAATAAGTACGAGAGGAAATTACCCCTTGAATTACACGGCTGATGGCAAGCAAATGAAACTAAATGCATGTTTTTATTGTTTTTTTAGAAGTTCGGCTGTACAATTTATGACTATTGCATAAAAATTAAGGAAATAGAGGAATATAGGAAACTATTCTCAAGAATTTGTTAAGAAAACAAAAAAATTAACATCACTATACTTGACCAAAAATGTAATCTGCAGGCTTTTGATACAGTGGTTTACAGTGATACAGTTTGATACACTCACTTGTGGCTTTCCCTCATTCACAACAAAACGTGAGAGTTATATTGTGGGAATGTAAAAATTAGCTAGAAACATCTCGAAAAGAGTATTTAATGAATCCTGCATTGTGTATCATGGAACGGAGTCATGTTTTTACGTTATTTTCTTCATACCAGATGAGTCAGAAAAGTATAAGCGTGATGAAAGGAGATTTTCATTGTAAACCATCCCAATGAATTTCTCGCCATGCGAATATATGTACTTACGTTCTCCGACATTGGCTTCTGGGTATCATCATATTTTGCAATGTGTTAGGAGGATATTTAAATTATTATTTAACTCGCCATTTTGTCAGTGTTATGTGAAGAAAGACATGATAAACAATAACATGGCATGTAGTTTGTAGAACTGCCCGGAAATTCAGGTGGTAGCTATTATTGGCCTCGATTGAAGTGCTTCCAGGCGGGAGAATCAGTCAGTAAATGTTTCTGAAAGAACATTTACTTCTAGTTATTATACTCCGTTGTATCATACAATGCCTACTGTAGCATTTTTTAAAAATTTTAATACGGACTTCTGTTGTTGGTATTTGGTCGAGAATTGGTAGTTTGATTTTCACCGAATTCACCTGCACTTACCGAGGCTCAGTTACATGCATCCCGTGTCAAGTGTATGTGTCCATTTATGGTGGTATTAGCATTATACTGAATCTAATTTTGATCCCCCAGGGTTGCTAGTCTTCGAGGGATGAGATATTGAATGATAGTGATGATAGTAAATAATGATTCAACGACACACACAAACAGACATAACAATCAGCTATACACAAACAGACTCATGTCCAAGGCGGAACTCGAACCTCCGATACTTCCACCCGAGATCACCACGTCTCTGCTTCTTTAGCGATCTCGGCTATCCAGATAGGATTTAATACGGAATTACTATATCAAAATAAATTAGTTACGGCCAACGTGGTAGATTTTCTCACGTATGCGTGGCTTTATGACAGGGGAAGTCAAATGCTCTTTCTTACACCAACCCATTCCTCCCACACAACGCCTATACTCCATTCCTTGATCAAATTTATTAGTGCCGCCACAATATTTTTTTACCTACTAATTTCAAACTGTTATTCTAGCTCGTCGTCAGTTTCATGTTTTAACAATATTTTTGAAACCTATTTCACTACTTAATTTTTATGCTCTTTTTACTAATTATCACAGTTTGAATACATTGAAATAGTTATGACTCCGGCGTCGTCGTCCTTCCATCCTCATAAACAAGGCTAGCCATGAGCGTTTTCAAATGCTCATCTTACAAATCATGGCCTTTCAATGCAGACGCAGAGGCGATTATTTCGTCCGACGTCAGCTTCTCACGTCGTTCCGTGAGCCGCCGTCACTATCGCTCTCACACATTCTCCGCTCAAATTACTACCTCATTCATGCTCTCCACTCCGGCATACCGGTTTAACTATCATGTTGTGAAGAGGATGAATGAAATTTTCTTCCTCGAAAGAATTTAACTTTTCCCTGCCGGAAGGAAAGTTATAAAAAACTACCTCCGCGAACTACAGTCGCCGCCCATAAAAAGTGTAGTACTTAAACGGAATTTATAGAGCGGTGAGGTGGTGGGCTAATCAGTGTCGCTGGTTTGCGTGATAAACGCTCCGGACTCACTTCAGCTAATGGCGGCAAAGCTCTCCATCATGAGGGAGCTTGCGAAACTGCGGCGCGGGCGCCGTTGGGGGCGGCATGGCCCGGGGCGAACGACGGAGGGGACACCAGAAGAGGAGGGGCCGCGGCGAGGAATGGGGAATGGGGATTGGTAGGCTTGATTAAATCGCAAAGTGCTTACACGTTTCCGGAAAAGGGCATGTTTAGAAATTACAGTTACTTATTAATGAACTAATACATGATTAATATTTTATGAGCTGATAATATAATGAAATATATTTATATGTAGGAGATGTAACAGTGAAAGTAATTGAAACCTGGAAGTAATTGACAGTAAGTGGTTCCTGGATAGAAGAAGACGCAGAATGACTGGTACCGTTTGTGTTAGTGTATGTGTGTGTGTGTGTGTGTGTGTGTGTAATGTGTGTATATTTCGTTTCAAGCTCACTTCTATATACATAGGTGAAAGTTGGTATTTCTATAAAAGAAAATAATTAAACTAGAGGTTGTAGAATTGTGAATGTGGAAAGTTAAGAACAAATTGGCAGGGAACGTTGACGCAAGTATTGAAGGAGTTAGATTTAAAGCAAATTGAAGTTCTTAAAGAAGGGGAAAATTATTTTTTTCAGACACACGTTAAAGCATGATAAATCCTTTACAACCACACTGGTAAGAAATTTATGGAGAAAGTGGACGATGACGACTAAGAAACCGTTACCAGTTCCATTACCAGTTACTCAAATGGAACTCTGAAGTTCGAAAGAAGTGTATAATTCTTACATCGGTTGGTAAAGTCTATCTTACGCCTGTTGGAAAGATCATGCTACATTTGAAGCGTTTGCTATCGAAACCAATTCATTCCACTAGCTGGAATTTTACAAGAGTTAAAAATCTCTTCGGGCCCTCTCACTACATTTTCGGTGAAAACAATCTTGGCTTGAATTATATTCGTTTATGAGGTTATGAAAGAACACTATAAACTTATCAAAAATGAAAATGTTGGAAAATAAACAACTAAGGGTCGTTCATAAATTACGTAACGCCAAAGAGGGGGAGAGAGAGGTTTGAGGTCACGTTCTGCTGCGTTAGATAGGGTTAGAGGTATTTTTTGTCTTGCACATTAAAATATTAAGAAATTAATTTGTTTTCAAAACATAAATAAATGAAATGTATTAGTTGTAAATTGTTACAAGAAATGAAAATATATATTTTCAACCATTTTTATTGAATCTGTGAGAAGAAAATATTCAAAACTGTATATATTGTATATTCAAGAATCAATTTCAATTTAATCAGAGTCTCGCGCATGCGTCATCCACGGCGGCATGAGCTCGGTTTTGGATAAACAATTATCTTATCTATGCGTCCTTCCTTCACTCACAACTTGCACATAATTTGGTTGTTAGGTCCAATCAGCATCCCCAACTAATTCAGTTATCATAAAATTTAATATTCAGCATTCAAATAAAATTTTTAAAATATGTTTTTACTCCTCTATAATTTATTTTCACTTCTTGCTTGTACAAGAGGGGAGGGGACACAAGCGTTACGGTATTATTATGGGAAGATTCAAGCATGCTTTACAGGTGGGAGAGTGGGTTTTGAAACTAGTCCAAATTTTCGTATGTAATATAAGTTACACTTGTATGTAATATAAATTGCAGGACGGCCCCTACGCTGATTTTGATAATAAACGCCTTACGAACAGCGCGTGAATATATCTCCAACCCTCGTAGAAAGAGAACACGCCACCAAGCTGCAAAACATCTCTCTAATAAGTGCGTATCTTCTTCGTTCCACGTGGAAAAAGCCGTGTTTGCAAAGGTCAATGGCGCTGTGGAGAAAACAGCAGAGGATCGGTAGCAAGCTGCGCCACGTAGGCGTCGTCGTTGGCGGCGGAATCGTCGGCGGATGCAGAGACGCCTGCGGGCAGGCGCGTCAGGAATCCGACGCCCCCCTCCTTCCCCTCCTGCCCCTCCTTCCCCGCCTCCCCCGCCCTCGCGCCGCTCCCACTCGGCCGTCGTGCAGCCCTCGCGTCTTTCGCGCTCTGTTATTGCCCCGCAGCAGCGAAGCGGAGGTTGTAGCCGTATCCACTTGCTGGGCACAAGAATTGGGTTATTGTCTTGAAGCCCTTCACTTCGATTTTTTTAAACCTTCTTTTAGTTGTCTTTCATGCAGATCATTGCATTCTTCTCCGTACTGTTAAATATGTTCAAAAATATCCAAAAAATACAAATGTATGCTAATTGGGTTTTCTTTTTCTTGATTATGTTCTCTACGAATAAGTTTGCTTTTTCCACTGAGCTATTCTACAATCTGAAAACATAATTGTTATTACGAATATTACGAGTTCGACCACTAACATTTATTTATATTTCAGATGCAAATATATTTTTCATATATTATACGCGCACGTTTTCTTGAGCCCCGAAATACCTACCCCTACTCCTTTGCCAACATTATTTGAATTAAGAATAAATGATAGCAACGAACGCTTTTTGGACAAAATCTGATAACTAGAATGTTCATTTCTGTGTAAAAGACACTATTTAGCATCGAAAAAGGAACAACAAATTTGATGCAAAATTCCTTTGCTCAAAATAACCCAACCCCCCACTCCTCTCGCAACTAGTGAAACGAGGGCTCAAGAAAACGTGCTCGGATAATACCAGAACCTGATTAAGACTAAACTGGAGGCATCGATGCAGAAAAAAGTATACTTTTTCTAATAACCATGCCACAACTTGAACATATTACTTTATTTTTAAAGTACAAATACTACGTTTTCGAATGACAATAAACTTCGTGAACATTAGGATTCACTTACTTCAACTACCAATCCAACTTAAAAGCGTATTCAACGAAGTGTAGATACCAAGTGTAGATACCCGGGCTTCGGAAATTAATTTAACCATTAATTGTGTTTGTCATCAGCTCCTCGGAGGGCATTAACTCACCATAGGACCCACATCGCAACCCATCTCCCTTCCGCGAAGACCACCGCGGAGGTCGCTGCCTCGCCTGCACCTCCGCCGCTCCCAGCCTATACTTACCGCCGCTGTTTGTAATGCTCACCCGAATTCGTAAAAGAAAACTCATCCTAATTCAGATGGTAATGGCGCGCGGACGCAGCGTGTAAACAGGGATATTTAACGGACCGCGGAAGGCGCGAGCCGTGCGCCGCGCCGGGGGGAGGCAAAAAAAAAACGACGAGACTGCGGCCCGCTCGGCGCGGTGGTGCCGGAGAGCGAGGGGGGAAGAGGGAGGGCACTGTAGTGAAATTTGATAACGGGGTACCTACTCTTTAATAGCGGTCGTGACGGGACGGCGCGTGTCACGTGATCCGGCACGTGGGCGAGTGCGCTTGCGCCCGCGCCCATTCAGCGCATTTCATTGAGGACGCAGCGGCGTTGCAGCGCCCGAGAGTGCGGCGAGCGGTGGCGGTGGGGAAGGCGGTTGGGTTGGGCACCGACATGACGGCACAAGAAACCCAGCCACAACACCACCGATGATTGATTGGTAGTGAGTCCGGGCGCGTCAACTGAGAATATAATTAGTGCTGTAAGTGTAGTAAATGTTTTTCCTCATGTGCTGGCGACCATCGTCCCCTGCTGGATGGCGAGTTCCGGCGCCGACCTACTGTCGGCTAGCAGGCTTGATCGAATTCAGCCGCTGTCGGGAGGAGACTTCGGGCGGTCGTTTTCCAATGTTTGAGCTTGATGGTAGTACGAAGTTTCTCTAATGGATGAATGTCGTGGCAGTACGCCTTAAAACGAGTCACAGGTAGCGTGCGATCTTGCCTTCCTCATTATTGTTCCCTCCTCTTCCCGTTAACACTCACACACACATCATTACTCACCTCTTACTATACACCACTTGTTTGGAAACCAATCGGAAGCTTACATCATTTACGAACCGGATGTTAACCCGTTGGAGGAGATACTTGGTGAGCGTAAAATTCCGCAAACTGCTCTGTATGTAGGCGTCGGATCTTCACGTTCTAGGGGAATCGGATCCAGGTCCCAGGATATAACATATACTACACTTACACAAAGAATACGCTAGACGTTGACGCCCACTCACACATGATCCTTCCTGGTTTCTTACGTATTGCCCTTCTTCGTTCTCCCCGTTTCATCCTCCACTTATCTTCTTACTTCCATATTTCTCCCTCATATTATACTTCTCTTTATACTTCTCTTTATTCTCTGTATTCTTACATCTTTCTCCCTGCGTTTGCATCCTTCTTCGTAGCATTATTTTCGTTCTCTTTCCCTTATTCTTCTGTTCGGCCTTTTGCCAGGAACTTCATTATGTTATCGTCGTCCTTCTCTCTTTTTGATCATTCTCCTTCATATTCTTCGTTGCTTATTCCCCTCCTCTCCCACAAATGCTTCTCTTTTTGATTATTCATGAACTTTCCATTTATTCTTCACCCTTTCTCACTTATCTTCACGGGCGTTTTTCCCTCCTGTTACTTCTTTTTATCCTCTCCTCCTAAGATTTTTTTCTATTAATTGTTTTCCTTTCCTTCTTAATGCAAACTCTCACATTAATTTCATCAATCTCCTTGCAATAGTTCTTCATAAACTCAGTTTGTATTTGCGAATTCATTATTATGAAAAATTTAAATGCTTTTGAAAACAGTTACGTTTAATTTTTAACTTTTTTTCAACTTGTTTTTATAACAACAATGACATTAAATTATAGCCTAAAGAGTTTTGTTTTGGAGAAACCAGTCGTATCTCCCATTCCGCGAGTTTCTTTTCCTCTTGAAGACATTTGATCACCTTTCAAGTGGCCCTTAATCGTCGTGAAACATTCGCAACTATTCACCTCACGCGTTTTAGCAGTATCCTTTCTAAATCCCAGCATGTAGTCAGCTTCTTTAAATTAATGTACATTTTTAAAAAATTGTTCCATTCATGTTTGCATGTCGATAACTTCAGCCAAATACGCAGAGTAGCTAATTTTCCTTAAAATCTAGACATGTTAAAAGTTAGAAGACCTTCGATAACATTTATAATAAAATTCTGTTATCCGAGTTAGTCCTCAAGCCAAACCCTATACCTCCCTTATCAGTACACAGATTAACAGTTTTTAAATTCAATTTTAGATTCATTAAGACACATCCGAAATGTCTGGGTGTCTAAAGTGTTATTATATCTTTTATCTTAATCTTAAGTGTTAATATATATTTTGTCTTGGGCAGTATCATTCACCAAGTTACTACTGATACTAAGCTACTAGACATAATAATTCCAGTAGCAAATAGGACACATGCAGTAAAGAGAAAATAGCGTAAAAATTAATCACGATAAAAAGTAAACTTCGCGGTACAATACTGGCATTACCATATGAAACACAAGCAGGTGTATGTGATGATCCAAACAGCTAAGAAAATGAGAGAACAAAACGAAAAAAAATGAGTATGAAAAATGTGCTGATGGGAGAAGAGATGAAGACAGATATCACACTCACAGAAAGGATGGAAGAGATACTACATGGGCGGATGCAAGGCAGTAAAAAGACTCACAAGGGAAGAGTGAGTGACACGCGATCCGCCCCCACCGATGAAGGCGATTTCGGGCTGCCTTGCGTCAGACAAGAGAAAGCATATTGTGCCGACGCAGGGGGTGGACGGGCGCGCATATGGGGCAGGTGATGTAGACGCCGGCGATTAGGCGGCCCCGAGCGCCCGCCTGGCGCCTTCTCCTAATAATAGCGGCGGCCTCGCCCGCGCCAGCCCCGGCCGCCTCGTCGGGAGCGTTGGCGGGTAGCTCTCTGCGGCGGAAGCGCAGAGCAGAAAGCGCGCCCGTCCCCGCCGTCTCCCGCGTCCCCGGTCCGCCCTCCCGCCCGTCCCCGCCCCGTCCCCGCCCGTCCCGCCGCCTCCCGCCCGCCCGCTCCCCGCCCGTCGCCCGCCCCCAGCCGTCCGCCCACGTCCCGGTCCCGTCCCCCCTCCCGCCGTGCCGTCCCGCCGCCGCCCGTCCCCCGTCCCCCGCCGCCCGCCCGTCCCCGCCGCCCCGCCCTGCGTCCCGTCCCGCCGTCCCGCCCGGTCCCCCCGCCCGTCCCCGCCCGTCCCTAGCGCCCCGCCCGTCCGCCCCGTCGCCGCCGTCCCGTCGTCCCGCCCGTCCCCGGCCCTCCCCCCCGTCCCGCGTCCCGCCGCCACAGCTCGCCCCGTCCCGTCCTCCCGCTCCTACCCGCCCGTCCCCGCCCGTCCCCCCGTCCCCGGCCGTCCCCGCCCGTCCTCCCCGCCGTCCCCGCCGTCCCGCCGGTCCCCGCCGTCCGCCCGCCCCGCCCGTCCCCGCCCGTCCCCGCCCGTCCCGCCCGTCCCGCCGGTCCCCGCCCGTCACTGTCCTCCATACTTTCCATGTCCGTCCTTTTCTCGTTGCTGCCCATCCACGACCGCCACCACCTCTCCACGACCATCTCAGCCCGCCCCTCCAGTCCTCCTTCCGTAGCCCTTCGCCTGCGCCTCTCCCACTCGGCCTCTTCTCTCGGCCTCTTCTCTCGCCTCCTCCCCCGCCACCCTTGCCTCGCCCTGCGAATTCAGTAAATCACACACATCCCTCACCCTGTCTCCGCTCGCCTTCGCCTGCCCCACACACGGCCCCGGCACACGCAATAACGGGAGACCAGACGGGAGCTTAGAGGTTGTCTCGGCCGGGGCGGTGTTCTGAAGGGGGAGTCACCAGAAGAAGGGAATCCTCCAGGATAACATGTAGGTCAGTGCCGGATCTGTTCATCCAGTGCGGACGGAACTCCACCTCCTCTCGGCAACACAACAATTACAGTAACGTTTGTGGTGGGTATAGCAGTTCACATTCCCGGAAACTTCAATCAATGAATCAATTAAACCTCCGACTATCTCGTCTCCAAGCCCTCCCGCCTGACACCACCACAGTTCGCACTGTTCCCGTCACTCTCGCCCCAGCGCACTGCTGTGGCGGCCACTGCAACGCCGCCCTCGCGGCACCACACCGCATCCACTGTCTCTACTGTCAATGGCGTCCTCAGTCAAGCGCAAACCAACGTTAGCCCCCCCAACGTCTTCAATGCATCGATATCGTTATCCTGCTAAAGTGGCAACCTATACCGACACTACCTCTACAGCCGCTGGCACCACCTCTACCGTACCACCACCTCCTAACTTTCGTATAAAGTCTTCAAAACTATCCTTGTCAGAACCATCCCTATTCTGTACACTCGCTACCACATTCATGACCCCCCTCCTCCAGTCATCCGTCGCTCTCTTTTCGTCTCCTTCCACACTCCACGTTGACGCCGCTCACCTTTCATTTCGCCTGCCTGATGGCATATGCTTATGAATCTATCGGAGTACTCGAAAGCTTGGATAACTGGCTCTGAATACGTACACTTAAATAACTTCAATCCGAACGAATCATCATCAGTTGAAAAGTAATTGGTGAATTTACGAAGGGTAAGGAAGGAAGGAAGGAAGAGAAGGCGCTAAATTAAACAGGTCATTAGACTATTAACTAACCGGAAAAGATTGTTTCATGGCGAACCACATGTGAGATTCCTTTCTTGTCGGTTCCTGTCCTTTGGCTCGACAGTCAGGTGCTGGCCTTGGCCGACCAGCGGTGGCCTAGCCTCTCGACCATGGGATGAGGGGTTCGTTTGTTTAGCAGAAAGGCAACCCTCCAGCGTATATACTGGTCTTCATAACCTTTGGGTGGGCTTTCTCATTGTCACACAGAAATTATCATATCTACTATATGACATTGATATATCAGTACACGTTCCAAGCACCGTAAGTGCTTGGAAGCACAAACAACTTATGTGCATTTAAATCCCGCATTTATAAAAAATATTTATTTGTTCGAATGTTTTTGAACTCATTGACCTTTATAATTGTTATTAAGCCGCATTGCACCAAATAAATAAAACCAGCAGAAATTATGTGTGATAGTTTTATGACTGTCTGAATCCAATTTCGTTTTTTAAATCTATTTCCTATGGGGTGTTTCCTTGGGACAATAGATTTATGTACTCGTTCTTAGCTCTACGAAGAAATCTGAACCGCACCTTTCCCATCCGCTCGTTCTCGGAGTGTCGGCCGCGGACAAAATGGTTTCGGTCTTCGAAATCGATTCCCTTCGTTATTGTCCGCCCGGCGACACTCCCTCGACTCGCGAGGGAGTTTTATTTCGCGTCGAGGTTTTCAATTCCGGCGCGGGAGGGCGCGCGCGCGACATTTAGTACCGCGCGCCTCCGCGCCGTCCGATCGGCAGCACATCTGGGCCGGGGGGGCGTATGGGAACGGCGTGGAGGCTGGGCCGCACCGGCAGCAATAGAGATCTCCGGGCGTCGATAGCCAGTGGCAGCCGCGTAAATTACAGGCCCGCCCGCTCTGGCGCCCCCGACCGGCAGCCGCTCAGACGCCGCAACGGCTCGCTCTGGGCCCGCCCTTAGCGTCCGGCCCCCACCACGCCAAGCAACACCTCGCCCCTTCCATCTCAGCCCTTTCCTCCCAGTGTCTCCGCCCTCTCTCCTCGTCTCTTTTGGGGACGAGATTATTCCTACTCCTACTTTATGCATTTTATAAGTCCGTCTCTTTCTGTCAGTCTGTCATGTTAAAATTTGCTAGACACATCGCTACGTTGTTACTTATCCACGCATTTTACTTTTTGGTCTTCACCATTCCTTTCAGTCTTTATCTTCACTTTCCACTTTGAATCCTCTTGCAACAACTCACTGTGATACCTATCCTTTTTTTCCGGATAATCTCTTTTCTACAAATGAATTTCAGGTATATTCCTGTTCACATTTCTTTCCTCCTACTCCTACTATCATTTTCGCTATTTCCTCGCCCCTCCCCCACACAGAATAGTTACTTTCCTCCGATCATCACCCAACTTCCTCACAATCTTTTTGCTCCTTTTCCCATTGATTTTGTCACCTTCGTCTTAAAAGCCAGTATCATCAAATGCTTACAATTATTCCTCAATATCCATCTTTCATTTCTAATTTTCTTAATTATATTTGAATACAGTTTTATCCCTTGTATTTCAACACTGCAAATTTTTCAGCAGTGAAGAAAACTTGCATGTACTTCATTAAATTCTAAGGCAAATCCAAAATCAATTATATGATCAATATACACACGTGAAACACGTTAATCTTTCAGTTTTAAGTAAACAGAATTCAGCAACTCGTTCTCCGATCCAGGGGTTTCACCTTAACTTTTAATGGCAAAAACAGGTTTTGACACTACAAATGCACGACTTGTTCGTACGACTTTCACTGTCATTTTTCATTACTTTTCTATATGGAAAATGGATGAAAAAGGAACGTTGATTTCTATGCGCTACTGTTTCTGTATCAAATCTGGATGCACGAGGTCGAGCGTTTTACACTGCTTCATTTCGTATCCTGCACATAAACGTCATGAACATATTTTCTCTGGATGCTGCAAAACGCGCTGAAGATCAAAGTTGAACATAGCATCTATGATAGCAACTTAAAGGAAATAAATATTAGGACTGAGCTCGAAACGAGACGATCACAGTACATGTTTTATTTCTCACCACATACAATAGTTACTTCACGTCACTATTCAACACATTCGAACGCTCGCGCAACGGTAGAGACGCGGAACTATTCGCACCACCCGCACAGCAAACCAGAAAAGGTTCCAAAATGTGACGCGAGGAGCGCAGTGGTCAAAATGCGTCATTTTTCGTACACATTATATTCAGTCTGATCTGTCATTTTTCTGTACAGACGAAAAATGATGAAATGACAGTGTAAAACGAGTTCTGCAGTACGTGATCTTGGCTGACCGAGTGACGCCGCGTCGAACGCTGTGTTGCCGACGTTTTGACCATCTTGTCATGGTCTTCCCCAGGGCTGGTATGCGCCTGAATGTTCGTATCGACGCATACCAGCCCTGAGGAAGACCACGACAGGATGGTCGAAACGTCGGCAACACAGCCTTCGACGCGGCTTTACCCGGACAGCCCAGATCACGCAAATGACTCTGGCCGCGGAATCCTACGACTTCATTTGGGCTTTACAGTAGTTGTCCCAACGCATTCTTTCCGCTCTCCCCACCCTCTTCCCCGCCGCGGGCCGCGCCTACGCCGCCATCGCCACCGCCGCTCCCTCCGAGCTGCCAGACGCGCCGTGGGCGCTAATTGCGTGGAAAGAGTGACGCGGACGGCGTCCTCGACGGACATCCGGAGGCAGCTGCAGCCGCACAGGCGCGCACGGATTGGTCGGGCAGCGCTTTCAGCTACCACGGACGCCCCGAGCAGCAAATCTGAATAGAAATTGTTTCCCAAAACTTCCTGGACAGCTGTTTCGAGAATCCTGTGTGTTTGAGCTCCATGCTTGGAGATACCGTGGAACAAAAATAAAAATCCAAGTGCTTCACCTACATATGCTTTTAGTTTGTCTATGGACAACGTGGTATGGGATTCATTCATATGTTTCGAATGAAATATACGTTAGGTTGAATTTACTTGGCGAAATCTGAATTCCATCCGATAGCCATGTGATCTCTGAGAGAGAGAGGTAAACATCTGCAATGCACGTGGAAATCACTACTAAGAAAATTTTCGGGTAAGTTCATGGTGTTCTAGGATGATAGAGGCAGTAGCTTGCATTATCGCATCATTCGCACATTCCCTTAAAAGCCAAAATATCGTTCTTTATTTAATGGAGGACATTCCTGAAATTTTGAAACAATGTTTTATTCATCCAATGAACACTTTCCCGCGGTAAAAATCAAAATTTATATCTCACCGCTATTTTTCAAAATATAAAATGAAAAGTACAATTTCCGTTATACGTTTTGAAAATTAATTAATAATTCGATCGTTCAAGGTACCTGACAATTTTCATTATTTGTTAATTTCATGAGACCAACTTGTTCCAATCTAAAAAAATTCCTGGATCATTGAAGCACTTTATAACATTTTATGTCTTAACTACTTCCGTTGCTATTGCGTTCATTACCATTAACACTATTGTTGTTTCATCACCATTACTACATCTTCGTACCGTGTCCCTTCGGCCTTGCTTGTACCTTCCGGCATCGCATTCACGCTAGTCTCAGCTACAAGTACTTTGGTCTCCTCCTGTGCGATCGAATTACATTCAATTCGCCCGCGGCGCTATAGGACATTGACGGCCGCCGAGACAAAAGAGCATCAAGGAACGCACGCAAGCGGTCGCGCGAGGCCTCGCGGCCAAAATCAGCGCTGATTGCTATGATTACGCGTGGCCAGCCTCCGGCGCGCCGCCCTCTACGCCCCTACGACATTCACCACCCTCGCCACCCACTTCGTCCTCTCCGCCCACCTATACTCCGCCGCACTCGCCGCCGCCCACACGGTCCCGCCAACCACGAC
>BOPP01000001.1:23497027-23550258 GCA_017312745.1 Gryllus bimaculatus | reverse complement strand
CCCCTGCCGCCCCTGTCGCGCTCACCGCTTTCTAGCCAGTGTCGAAACCCTATTACAAGTTGGAGCCCCGACAGTGGAAGGATTTTGGAGACTGCACTGGCTGGATAGCTAGATCGAGTTCTGTCGCTGTCTGAAGGAGAATTCCAGCGGCCGGTTGCTCTGATCAGTAATTTTCCGTGATTTCTCCTATCAACATCAGGCGAACGACGAAGCCATACCCTCACCATCCAACCAATGACTGTGGGCAATATTTCCTTCCTATTCCTTGTGCCCGTCATCCGTTACTGGCGGACACACACTCACACTCACTACATTACCACAAATGTCAGGAGCTTAGAGCTTGCCCGGCCGGGCGGTGCCCCGCTGGTGGGAGTAGGTGACAGTAGGTCGGCGTACGTGACCGTACGTCGGCGCCGGATCTCATCGTTCAGGAGGGATTGATTATTGTCTCCTACCTCGATAAACCTACTCTACACTTACGGGCTTAATGACCTTAACAGCTGACGTGCCCGGAATCACTTGTAAACCAACCAACCAACGAAGAAAAGGATGAAGAAGAAAACGCTGAAGATATAGAAAGGAAAGAGGATGAAGACAATGAAGACGATGAAGTAAAAAAAGGGATTACTTCTAGGCTGTACTGGTGACGCCGCGTCACATGAAGCCTACGTGTACATTTAAAAAAAATGGATTTTGAAGAGCACTCTAAAAATAGTACTTTAATTGTAAACTCATGAAAGAGGCTTCCCCGGTTGCCAGCTGAAGCGTCGTGCGCCGTCGTCGCGAATCGACCGCGCGAGCGCCGGTTCCCTTATTTGCATCTCGCGGCACTTGCCGTGTCCGCGCGGACGCCCCAGGCGCCGTGAGCAGCGGGGGGCGGGGGCGGAGGCGGGAGCCAAGACGGGGGCGGAGGCGGAGGAGCCGCCGTCGGGGGCGCGGGTTCGATTACCGAGTTCCAGGCGCCTCTTCCAAGTCGCGCGCGCTCAAGATTTATGACTCCCTATGTAATCGGTGGAGCGGGTTCTAAAGGTTCTGAGCTCCTTTACGGGCTAGATCTACTGAAATGGCGCTCACGTCTGATAGGTCAACGTTTGCTTCTTAGAAATGGTCGCTTATGTACTCATTGCTTCGGCAATTGTAGACTGTGAGTGAAAACCATGAAAAATACCAAAAATATAACTTCGAGCTAATGCAGAAAACTGTTTCAAACGCTCACGGGACCTGACTGATGCGCAGTCCAGTGGCGACAATTTGAACTCTTAATAATGAGAGTTTCATTTTACATCGCATTAAGCTTGACACCACTCTTTTCAGCACAAAATGCAAATCTTCACATTTTGGTACTTAGGCCGGGATTCATTTTTGCTCTACAATTATATTACGTATTTGTATTCCAAACGGCTTGATTATTCATATAATTTAAAGTGATGCATTTTCTTCAATTTTTATTTGGATCAAAAATATGTTTATTTTCTTTACATCAACATGTTTTCCTCTTTACATTACTATTACAGATTTCATTTCCTCTCATTCCTTTTCAGGTTTTCAAGCAACCTTAAAAACTTGAAATAAAAAGGATAAAGAAAAATTTAATTAGTGCATTTATTTGACTTAATTTTTGTTTTTTATTGCAATATTAAAAACTAATAAATGAACTGTATTAATTGTTTTGTGTATTGACTAGTTACTGTCTTTAAACAGAACGGAATTAGTTAGTAAAAGAGAGATTTCGTCTTCAAGAATACGTGTGTAAGTTTAGACTTATTAGTTTCCTGTAGTTTAGTGAATGTTTTCAACAACTTGGAATTAAAATTTATGAATATTGGCTTCAAAAAAGTGTTTTCATGCATCTCATATTTCCTAGTGTTTTCTCATATTCAAAGAAGACACGATTTCTACAAGAGGGAAATTAAAGAAATATCACCACTTGAACCCTGGACATAAAACACTGGTGTGAGGAGGCTTAATGGTTGGATGATAATTACCTCTCTGCTATCGTAATTTATGTAAATTTCTGCAAGACGTGTGGTGGATACGAAGCTCTGTGTCTCAAACATAGGTGTTCTTCCTGGCCGTCAATTTTTGCTTATTGACCATTCTTTTCAGTAACGGTTTTCTAAAACCTGCTAGGTGGTTGTATTTGTGATTGTATGCAATGCTTAACTCGTAGGCATGTCGATTGTTTGTATCCATCGGAGCATAGGAATCCAGAAAAGAGAGGCTGCTTCAGGTCATTGCCTGCATCTTAATGCATTCGTGTTGAAATATTGCAAGTTTGAGCGTATTACTTTTCTTCTTCTGTTACCTTTATCGTGCTTTTGTTCAATACATGCAAGGTAGGTTTCTAAAGTGAAAGTAAGTTAAGTGTACAATGTACACATTGTAACCCACTATTCAATACATCCTTGACCCTTTTTTGCAAGGATTGGATGTAATGAAATGAAGAAGCAAATCGTCTTCAGTTTGTTGGACATTCACTCATTGCGTGTTTGCGATTTTAAATCTAATTTTTCCAGGCTATATAAGAATGTCATCATGACATACAATCTACTGCTCCCACAAATTGAATTTTATAGCGTAATAATTTCAATTTTAACACAAAATTATAATTAATTGATTTTTATATAATCTTCTGGTAATCTGAACACAGTTAAATTCATTCATTGTAATATTTCCGTACTGTTTTTCTTTTTACTTTGGAGTGCACTACTTTTTTGGACCAAAAACCTGTTTTCTGAGAAGGCTTAATTAACCTTACAACATAATTTACTTAACAATTCTTTTATTGTTTTAATGTCCTCTCGATTAGGTAGTATTCTTAAAACAAGTGATTTTCTCGAACACATTAAAAAATGCCGTCCCTGAAGAGCTTCTGAAAACTAATTAATATGAAGATGTTTTTAATCCGTTCTAGAACTTCCCATTCACATTTTCCACGAATCCATCCTTACAAAACGGTTCCTGCTAGATCAACATTCTTCATACTTCCCCTCATACTTTTTCTCATGGGCATTACAGACGAAATTGAGCTCTTAACCTGCTAATTTTCTTCGTAGAAGCCCTATTTTCACCATCACCTCCAAGCTCGATGTTCTGATATGAATACACGGAGTCTGCCTTGCTACGAAATCAGATACCGCTCAAGCGGAGACCGCCCGCTAAATCCTGGGCGGCCCCGTCCGCTGCGATCGCCGCTAAAGAGACTGCGGGGACGGCCGCGCCGCCGCTCCTTTCCCCGCGAGGCGGCGCGGGCCAGAGGCCTGCCATTCACCTCACCTCGCCGCGGCCGCGGGTGAGAGGTGAAGCGTGCGAGGTGGGGGCGGAGGTGGACGCCAGGGGGAAGTGCAGATTGAGATGGAAGTGGAGGCGCGTGTGGAGACAAAGCCATAGGAGAAGGAGGTGAAGATGGATTGGACGATTGATTGTTAGTGATTTTGGACGCGCCAACTTCTGAGATTATTAGTGCCCGTAAGTGTAGTGCATGTTATTTCCACGTGATGTGGTGGTGATCTTTCCCAGCTGGATGGCGAGATTCGGCGCCGAACTACCGTCGGCCAGCAGGTTTTTCCCCAACCAAGTGTCTCCACCAGCGGGGCACGGCCCAGCCGGGAAAAGTTGGGAGCTACCGACCTGTCTTCCAGCATGTATGGCATTGTTAAGAGTGGTGTATGTTAGTGTAGTAGATGTAAATAAAGGGTGATGATAGGACAATGAAGAGGAAGGAAAGATCGTGCACGGTCCGTGTCCCGTTTGTTAGGGTATTCGGCATTCGCCTGGTCGGAGAAACAACGAATAACTACCGATCAGAACAGCCGGCTGCTAGAATTCTCCTCCACACAGCGTCTGAATTCGACCCAGTTGACAAGCTACTGACAAAAACCCTGCCACCGCTGGTCCTCACCTGTGTAGCCGCACCGCGGCCTTTCGTGTCGCGCCTCCCGTGTGCTGCGCTGTCTAAACCAACTTCGCTCTGTCCCACCGTCCCAGCTCCACATTATCCCTCTCCATCCTGTTGTGACCCGCCTCACCCTGTCTCGCACTGCACAGCCCGTCCCACCCCGCCCTTCCGTCCCTGCCCTGCCACGTTCGTTACGATCACCGTTGCTCTCATCGCCCTAGCTGCGGGTAGCGGTGCACAGTTGCATTGTTGCATACTTGCGACAAACTTTCAGGAGCATGTTTCACCCTTAACTACAAAGACTAAAGACGCTGATGGAGTAGATGAAAATTATCTTATTAGAAAATTGGAACGTATTTAATTGTTGCAGATTCCCTCGCTCTTTTGGGATATTGATGAAAACACCAAAACTGTGCGCAATTGAAATTTGTTTAAGGCGTTGAAAAGTTTGTACGGGTAGATTTTACGAAATTTCATGAAGAAAGAAACTTTTCTGTTGTTTTGAAGATTGTGTATACCAAATAACTTTATGGCCAGAATAAAACTATAGGTTTGTATAAAAATCACGTAGACATTCTTCATGAAACAGAAAATAACCATCTGGAAAATTTTCCTAAATTATTCTAATTATGGTACCTAAATTATGTTTACATTTCGAGTAAAATGCATCAAAATAAGTTATGCAAGTCGTGATATTGACTCGGGCAGAGAGGCCACAGACGTATTGGTAAAGCAAATGAATGGGTTTTTATGTCATGTAAATAACTGTATATTATACAAAAAAAGCAATGATTTTGAAATCACAAACCCTTTTTATATAGATTCAGATTCTATTTACATGGATAATATACTGTGTTTTTTGAAGAAAAAAAGATATTTAACACTCGGAATAACAGAATTCATAATGAAAACAAAAAACTTACGTAACAGTACAAAAACAAATAGTATTATGTTTCTCAACTTCATCGGAAACACTAGAGTTAAAATCAAAACAAAACAAAAACCTTTATTACCGCTCTTCAACTACAAACGGTGCAGTGCATTCTAAGGAAAACAGTTGAAGAGGTTCTGCTGCTGGGGGCGACGCTCTCATATGCTTCCCAGCGGGAGGGAAGCTGCAGGGCGGGTGGAGTGGGCTGGCAGCACACCGCGCCGGCGGTGCAGCCTGGAAGTACTTGCGATGACGTCATCTCCGCCCCCGCTGCGGCCTCTCCACCACTCCCTCACACCCCCTCTTCCGCCCCCTCCCTTACTCTTCTTATTCGCGCCTCCGCTCTAGTCCTGTTCCGCAGCTCTTTTTATTCCGCCGCGTCTTTAGAACGTGTTGAGTAGCCGGTGATACCCTTCCCACGCCGTCGCTCACTGAAAAGAAAAAACACACACACAGACTTACATTCGGTTCGCGCTGCAGCACGCGAACGTTTGTAGCGTATTAGTCACCACAGTTGCTCTCCGAGACCTCCCTTCTCGCGTTATTGCCCCTCTACCTCGTTGTGCACGATCATTATAATTATATCACGGAATCCGCGCCATTTCATTATAGCTTTGGCGGGCGCCGTTTGGAATGAACCGCACGATTCAATCTGCTGACCAGATGCAGAGCTTTTTGTCACATATTACTTGCTGTCTACTGCTGCTAAGAAGTTGTTCCGGATGTGATGCAGTGAAAACGAAAAGAAATGTATTACACGTTGCTTTGAAGTCCGAGGATACAAATTACGCCGAGAAAATGTTGAAGTATTCTGTATGTAAAACATTCGTAACTACGGTAAATAACATATTTTAGGTCAAGTTCTTGCAGCTCTGCTTCTAACTTGATTGTAACTGCTCATAATATAATTTCCAGTCACAGAATTTTGAAAATAAACTTCTTAATTATAATCTTGTCATATTTATTTCTAGAAATAAGGTCAGAAATAAGTTAAAAAAATGTATATACAGTAATACTAATGCAGATCGATTGTATAGAAAAAATATTTTCAAAACCTGTAATAAATTTCTCTTACGTTCTGAATATGTTGTTTTGACACACTGTGTACATTTGTATACACTTTGAAAATGTTGATATGAAATGAGAAACGCTGAAATTGCACTTTAAATCACGTTAGCGAGGTTTTTGGAGGGAGCAATTTCTTGGTACAAATTCACTACTACTGCTTTTGTTGAAATTCAAAGATGCTTAATTTAAGGGAAATAATATAATTATTTTCCACTGAATAGTTCAGGCCTCCATTTCTTTCGTCGACATATATTTCAAGATAAGTAATTGAGGCTTGAAAATAAGAATGATATTAGAATTTGACATTAAAGAAATTAATTTTCACTAAAATGTTTAAAAAAATCTCGCAAATATTGTTCAAAACATTCAACCTTTCACACAATGATCATTGAGCGGAGATAGATATCTATTCATTACGCCGTTATGTGAGTTCCTTTAAAAATTATAATGCTAGAAGGAATCACGCCATATGTCCGTCTAGTATACACGAGTAAGAAAGCTTTTAAGGTGCCTGAGGTCTGAATGGACAGGAACGAAATATGTTATCGTTTTAAGAAGGATTGAATCTACTGTCATCGGCAACATCAAAATATTAGCCATGAACTCTGGACTGCTCCTTCATCTTACCTTCCTCGTTACTAATTTTTTGCCACGTTCTCCCACATGCATATGTATATATCATTCAAATCTCTGTTAGAGGCTTCCCACAAACAAGTTTCTCTACCAAACACGGCTGGTGGACGGTTAAGTGGCAGCACGAGGTTGTTTTCGCTAAGAACGAAACTTAATTTTCGATGGCGATTGGTCATTTCTTATTTTTATAATGAATAAATATCATTGGTATGTCTGATGAAAATAATTGTTTGAATATATGATTTTTCTTTTTTAGTATTAATAAGACTCAGGAAATTATTTTGATTGCAGAAAATAGCTTGCAATGGTTGTAATATGATTAGTTCGATTTTACGAATAAATAGCTAAGAGTTAGAATGAACATATAATAATTAAACTAAACATCATCACAGCATTGTTTACGTGTTATTAAGATGAAACGCGAAGAATTTCCTGATACTGTGGTCTTTATATCCATCTCAATATATGACTTTCTGGAAGTGATCCATGTGCTGATCATATTGCGCAAGGGCATAGGGCAAGAAAAACTGTTTTGTATGAAAGGAAGAAGGAAAAACTTGATAGCATGAAGATACGATAAATTTTTTCTGGAGTTCGTAAATATCTAGTTGGTATTTTTTTTTATAATTGATATCACTTTATGCTTTGAAAGGCACTCTGTAAAAAGGAATTTGCGAACAGTCGTGGTTCTTAAATCAGTCTATCAAAGTTGTCAATCAATCATTGGTTGACGTTTCTGAATCATTGGGATGGCGTGTCTATCGATTTTATAAGTACCGTGCTCATATACCGACTGTAGGTGAAGGAGGACCATTATGTATTCGCGTCCACTTCTTTTTGAAAGCTGGTGATCACAATAAAGGTTTGCACTTGCGTTTCAAAATATGTTGAAAGACAAGGTGACCAGGAGGGGTGAAGGTAGGATGAGTGTGATACGCGATGGTACGTTAAGCCAATTACCCACGAGAAGATACCCAATGTCGCTCAAACGTGGTAAAAACTGGCTCCAACCCCATATGCCTCTGAGGCCGGCTACCAATATGCACATTAGCTTTGTGCATTGCTCACAGGAACGAAGACGTTTTGAGGCTCCGGGCCAGACTCTCTGGTCTTTAACTCCAATTCTTATTCCTTTTAAATTGCTCACAGTCTCTTATAAGATCACGATTAACGCCGAAGAGACCTTCCTACACCTGCCCACAAAATCAGTAGGGAACCTCACCAACTGGTGACAACTCTAATATTGGTCGCGTAAAAAATTCAGTAACCACTCGGAGATCGTTATATGGACCACCACACATTTCTCTGTGCGAATGAGCAGTCCCAGGGTGAAACCAGAATATAACTGGAACTCCTCTGACGAATCCATAGAGAAACAACCGACCATCTCCCATCTGCACATTTTTTCTCTAACGACGTGTTTATCACGTATAAAATGGACAACCGGGCGTTTTCAAACCTCCGTCAGAGCTTTAAACATGTGGAACAGACGTTTTAATCCTTCCACGGATTGTCAATATGTACAAAAGCGTTGTCAATTTACTGTCACAACCTTGACACATTGTTACAATAGGAAAACTGAAACTTGAAAATGTGTTTCACTCTAAATGGTTACCAAAATGCATCTCCATAGTGTGTAACACGTGCACTTTATAATTCATATTATTTAAAGCATTAGTCATACGAACTACAGCCACTGACCGCGACAGATGAGCGGCAATACCGATGCCTCTGCAACATCGTTTATCACGAGATCGTAGAGTTCGTTTCTCAAAGATAGCCCCACAGCTGGGTCTAATTCAACCACTATCTGGAGAATTCTAGAAGCCGACTGCTCCCATCAGTAGTTCCCCGTAGTTTCTCCTATTCATACCAGAGGAGTATCTGTGCGGCACCGAAACATATGATTTATGGACACCACCTCATGCGTGTCCCCTCCTCTCCCATTACACACACAAACGTATACCACTATTCTACTACATAAATCAGTCAGGTGTTTAGAGTTTGTCCGGGATGTGCCGTGTTGGTTGTGATTCCAGGGGAAAGAAAATTCTTCCAGGCATCCGTGTGAATCCGCTCCTAATTCGCATATCAGAGGTGGAGAAACACCACCACATTACGTGATGTAACATGCGCTACGCATGTGGGCCTAAGGATGTCGATAGTTAGAGCTCGGTTACTTAGTGCTCACTCATTACCGATAGCAATAAGAACAGGGCTGATGAAATGAACGATTTCTGGACAGCCCGCGAGCGCCAGTTAGTGGTGCGCGTGCCACCCCCCCCTACCCCCATCCACTAGACTCCTTAACTCTCGTTTCTCCTGTTATCAGCAATGCGAGTGGTGCCTCCAGTCCATTGTCGACAGACAGACTCCAAAAGCAGCACGTCTCACCTGTCCCCGGCAGAGAAGCGCTTATCAAGCCTGCCCACTTGGGCAGCCCTGAACTAGGAGATTCAGATTTGATTCCAGTTCGATTGATCATTCCGGAAGCGTCAACTCCTAACGTTGTTAGTCCCGTAAGCGTAGTGTATTTTCATCGCCGCACGTGGCGGTGATCTTCCCCGTTCGATGGTGAAATACAGCGCCGTCCTACCCGTCAGCTAGCGGGGTTTCTCTCAATCAAGTATTCCCTACCAGCGAGTAACCAGACAGGACAAGCTTTAAGATCTCCACTGGTCTCCCAAGGGTGGAAGCGTAGTTCATGCGAGTGTGTGTGTGTGTGTGTGTGTAAATAAGGGGGTGAGGAAAGGACAAGGAAGAGGAAGGAAAGTTCGCGTGCGGTCAGTAGCTCATTCATTAGGGTATTGTTCCGGCCTTCGCCTGGTGGTGATCGGAGAAACCACAAAAAACTACCGCTTAAAGCAGCCGGCCTCTAGAATTCTCCTCTAGACAGCAACTGCATTCGACCTAGCTAGTTAAAAAATCCTGCCGCCGTCAGGACTCGAATCAGTTGATGTCCTGAGCCACCTTTGCAGGTGATTCTCGTTGAATGCGGGTAATCATTTGAAACATTTTAATTACAAAATGCGCCGTTGAAGAACAGATTTTGTCCCTCTCGACCGGCGCTTTTCGCACTGTGCACGTCTGCGGCGGCGCGTGACCATTCCGGGCGCAGGAGTCGTGGGCGGCGGCGGCACGGCGGAGGCACTGACGTCGAGGTGTCGGAACGGCGCGGCGCGGCGCGGGGCGGCGCTCGCGGGTCCCACGAGCCTCCCACGCCACCTACGCCGCCCGCGCCGCCGCCGCCGCCGCTCGCGCGGCCCAGATAAGGACTCCCCGCAGCAGCAGACGCCCGCCGCCCAGCCGCGCCACCACCACCGCCTGAAAACAAACCCAGATCCTCCGCAATGCCGGATGCGTGCTACTTTAATTAAACATTCGGTTACTCAGACTCTTTTTTAAGGACATTTAACAAAATACTACATTCGAATTGAATGAGAAATTTTCTCCCTTCTCTCTCTCTATCCTCTCTCTCTCTCTCTCTCTCTCTCTCTCTCTCTCACACACACACACACACACACACACACACACATACACACACACACACACGCACGCACAAATCAAATTGACACTTAAATAGCTGAGTATGATGAGGTCGAGGCGAGGCAGGGTATGTCAGGGTAGGATGCAGCAGGACGACGCATGAGTAGTAACTTGTTTGCCTCCATGTCTCACGTGTTATTCACCACTTCATCATTAATTTAACGATCTATCGAATTTTCCTTCTAGGGCGCTGTTGGCGAATTGGTCAGCGCAAAAGTTAATAGTTGCGAACCGGATTCAACCGTCGGCCAAACCCTGGACCAATCCAAGAAGAGGACAAAGCGAGTCCTTTTCACCATTTCTCCATCATCAATTACTTTATCGTTCTCTACCGTCATTTATTTTATTATAACTTATGGTCATCAGTGAAAGCAGTTGATCCTCTAAAACCAAATATTAATAGATGAAAAATAAAATAAAATATAACAAATAATTAAAAATAAATAAAAATAAAATTAATAATAATATAATGAATAGTTAATTAGTAAAATTAATTATAAATCAATACAATTAATAATAAATAAAATTAACAATAAATGAATGAGTAAAATAAAAAATGAAAACAACTAAGAAATAAATAAAACTCTTCCGTCATTGCCGCCATCATTATCAGCCTTTGAGCATTATTTCCCCGTCAATTTTGTATCCTTCACAGCCACTACTATTACGTAGTTCTCGATGTTAGAGACTACGTCCATCGCAGCCCCCAACATTCATATCGCCTCCGCCTTCGCCCTCGCCAACATCACTTGTTTCAGTACTTTCCAATGCACCCACCCTCCCCTCACTGCCTCTTTTATTCCATTCTTAGTGATTTGTAGTCCTTCGCCCCCAAAAACCATTCTTCTCCACCTTCGACGCCACGTCATCGCCTTCGTAATCGTCTTCGCCGCCTCCACTTTCGTTGCCTATTTCCAACCCACCCACCCTCGCCCTCGCCGTCCTCTACTGCCTTCTCCATCGCTCTCCCGCCTTCTCCTCCGTCTTCCTCGCCTACGCGACCGCCATCGTCGCCCCCGCCGTCGTCATCGCCGCCTCCAATTTCGTCGCCGCTTTCCAAAGCGCCCGTGGGCAAGAGGGGTGGCGGGCTGCAGAGTTCGGGTCGGCTCCTAAATACGGTGTCCGTCTCCCGTCGCCAGACGCGGTCCTCCGGGACAGCTGACGCTATCGCCTCGTGGCTCTGTGATTACGTACAGGGTGATACCCAACAGCGCCCACGGAGGCTCCTTCCCAGGTCCAACTGGGTCCATTGCTTATGACAAATGAGTGACCAGCTGCCTGCTTACCTAATTGTTTGACCATGACTGCGAGGAATATGGAAATGTTGTTTTGGAAAAAACATGGTCTCTGTTACGTAATAAAAGTTAGGGTGGGGACGATCCCAACAACTGCTATCAAAAATGTTTATATTCATACTTTATTTACTTTACTTCGCTTAGCGTAAAAGACACATTACACTTCATATCTGGTCGTATTCATTACATTTCTTTTCTAGTACCACTTGTGGTATTTCGTTACAAAACACTTTAAACTATTATTATTGTTATTATTCATTTAATGATAATGGAAATTTTGCAAGTATTCGTGCTGTAGCACTTACTATTACGGTCCATGTGCAATATTTGCAATTTAAATTACTCTTAATCATTCTATTAAGAGTTACGAATCCTTGAATTATTGCAATTCGTGGTAAGTGATAGTGTTATGGTATTCTATTTGAGCTTACATCGTTACGGTGTGTGCCCATGCATGTAAATGGTTATGTTATGCATGACATGTACCGATCCTCATGCATAAAGAAACATGAACTTGTAGTTTCATACCATGTAAAATACTATACAATATACAGATGATTTACAAGAATCCTGCAACAAAAATATTGTATTTGATGCTCTAGATTTCAATATCCAATGTGTTTTAGAACAGGGGGTAAAATTTATGAATCTTATAACAACTTGCATGACCTTATCGCAAATTCCTCAAATATTGAGACTTTTGCAGGTATTTGTATGGATTATTATTTTCATTCATCAAAATTACTCTGGAATAACGTTAGTATCAATAGTTTCACGAAAGTAAGAATCTCATTATGGCAGTTTAACCTTCATCATATTTTTCTGGGCAATAATAAAATGTAATCGTAAAAAAACCGTTTAAAAAAGGTTTTCTTTAGGGTAAACCTACCACAAAAAGTTGTGAATTAATTAGACAAAAACTTCACAAAAAGTTGTGAAGAATAGGAATTGCAGAGAATTATTGAGCAGTTTTATCCTCAGCACAAACATTTTCGAGACCAAAAGTCAATAATTTCATAGAATCATTTACAAGTGTCATTCTCGAGAAGTAAATATATTGTTAAATGCGTTTGTCTAATGTGAGTTTGCAATTTGCAATTTTTTTGTTATTGTATCTTTCTTTTTTGTTGCTGTAATGCGATTTTCACTTCCATGGAGTATGAGAACAATAATGAAGCCTACATTCATTGAAGATGCAACAAATTTAAAAATGAATTGTTAAGTTTGGGTTCACGTCTGACTCCTGGAAAATTGATCACATGTTCCTAGTAAGGATGTGACATCGCCAAAAAACACCAATGATTCTAAACCTCGATGCTGAAACTTAAAACAGCGATGTTTCTAATCGAAGTTCAAGCGAGGAGGGGAGATTTAATTTGGAAGTAGTATAGTCTATTTTTTTTTTTTAATTGAGGTTTAACTGGCAAAAGAAAAATGTAAATATCATCAAGACTATTAAGAAAATATTCATTATGTGATTCGTTAATTCAAAAAGGTTTCTTTATTGTCAAAAACCCGTCATTTTATTTATTTTTTACACTTTGCCACTAATGCCTGAAGAGTATTCGTTTTACGAATATCTGAAAATTACCACAGAATTTTTTTATAGTGGTACCTTTTTAATTAAAAAGTATTACTTACGTAATAACATTGAACACAAATCATCGATGTTTAAAAAAACTTGGCTTCAAAAATCAATGTTAAATACATCAACGATTTTATAAAAACATCAATGTTTTGAAAACATCGACATCGATGTCGCATCGCTGGTGCATAGCCACCCTGTGGAACGGCGGTCCCTCCACTTGTTATCTGCTGACTCGAAGAACGCCAATCGGCGACCGGGGAGCCGAGGCGGGCGTCGGCGTTTCGCGTCCGCGACCAACAATCGCCTGGGCCCCATCTCCTAATTACGCCCACGCCGCCGTCTGCGCCGGCTGGACCCGCGGGCGCCACCAGGCGGCGCGCCGGTCGGCGGCCCGGCCTGCGCACAGCCGCTGCGCGTGCGCAGCAATTCCAAATTCAATTACAGCAATTTCTAATTTAAAATTCCATTGTGAGTGACGATACGTATCGGACTGAGGCGGAAACCGGTTTGGGAGCGCGTAAAAAACGACGCTGCCGAAACGCTCGCTCGCCTGCCCGCCCGACGCGAGCGCAGCGCTCGATCTGGGGCAGCGCGCGGCCCTGCAGCGGCTTCCGGAAGACGGCTGTGGTGGTGGCTGCGGGTCGGGTAGGGCGGTGGGGTAAAGACAGCGGCAGACATGGGGAATGGTGACGCAGTGGCGGCAGTGGGTGGCGGCTGGCAGCTGAATGTGGTGGCCGGTTGCGGCGATGACGCGATCGCAACAGTGCCGGGGGGGGTCGGCGGGTGGTGGGCTGGCGGGATGGTGACAGTGGTCGGCAGTGGCAGCGTATCGGCGTTGATAGCTGATAGTGACTTGCTGGACTGTTGGCTATGCCTGTAGCTAGGAAGGAGGCGGTGATTAGCAAGATGATGCAGACGCAGGTAGCGGTGGTGGAAGCAACGGTAATGGTAGCGATGGTGGAAGCTACGGAGATGGTGGAAGTGGCGATGGCCTCAGTGGTAATGGAATTAGTGATCGCGAAGGTTCGACGTTGGGGGCGGCATACACGCAGCTGCGTCTCGGGTCCTTGACCAGTCGCAAGCTCAACATCTTTTTAATAATAGCTTATTCTAATTCTTCTTCCAGGGCTTGGGCATCATTAATGGGTTCTGACGATCCGCCAATTCCTTTATGAACGATATTGCCAGAAGAAATGAGATGACTAATGAGAATGATTGATAAAAGAAATGGGTGAGAAGTTCAAACCAAATCATAATGAAAAAATTGGTGTAGATTTATTTACATTTCGTTGTGACGTTACTGTGATTCGGTTATTCGTATTCAGAAAGAAGATTTTATTTACGATTTTCATTTTACATTTATGTGAACTGATAATCTTTGTTATATGTGACGAGTATGTAATACATTTATGTTTACGAAATAAGGACACTTGTGTCCCTAACTAGTTCTCTCATATTCATCTGCTTAATAACTATAAATCAAGAGATAACACCTACTTTGTAAGAAACTTTAAATATGTGTTTATGTCCATATGGTAGTATACTTTTGTATTGTAAATTAGAGGAAAACAGAAGAATGGGAATCTGTTGAAAGTCATAATAATGGCATCAGACAGAGCGTAATCACCAGCGTAAATAGAAGTGACTTTAACAATAAAATGTGTTAAAAGTAGTAGATTGGAAGGCATTAAGAAATTGTCTAAAATGTACTTCTTCGAAAGGGAACTTTCAACTAAGAATTTTATAAAGGTAAATTTTCTTTAGTTTCTCAATAGAATGTCATGCCGCAATTCCGTGGGAATCTTATAGACTAATCCTCACATTGCTAGACAGATATCCTAGTAAACTTTCTGTTGGCTTTTGAATACTATTATACTCGAAGTTGTGGCGATGACGAAGATAATTGTTCATTAATGAAAATCTCTGACCCGCTAATTTCAAATACCGTTATTTCCTTGTTCACGCACATTAATTTTCAAATCATCTCCATAAATACAAACCATGTGTACTTGTTTCAGTTCACGTCTGGTATGAGTTTAAATCATACTCTTATCATTTAGATAGATGATGTGAAAGTACTTCGAAAGAAAGTAATCGTGATGGAATTCAAAAGAGATACGCATTTAACTACTCATGAAACATAACGATTGGTAACCTCCAGTAACCTTTGGAACAATAATTCATTCACTGTAGTATGGAAATGAAATCGATGATATCAAATAGCTTTTTAAGTCGACCCTTCCGTTTATCAAGATGTTGCTTTCTGACTATAAAGAAAGATAACTCGCATTAGGTGAAGACACGTTTACAATTGCTATTATTTAACCACCAGGACACTAAAGAAATTAAAATACTATTGAGCAATAGAAATTGGCAATGGAGAGTGAAAACGATGGGCGAAGAATGTCTGAAATGAAACTACATTATACTTGTGCTTATCTTGTACAAGATATGAACAAGTTTGCATTTTGTGTTCACTGCAAAAAGACTACTTTTATTTTCACGAAGAAGTATTGAAACTTGTTTCGCTTGTTTTTTGTTGTTGTTGTTGTTGTTGTTGTTGTTGTTAAAAACGTATCTCTTTGAATACACGTAATATTTTTCTGATTTTCTCAGCTAAGAAAAGAAAATTACAACGTCACATCTTTTCAAATAAACAAACCAGACACATCTGTGATATGGAATGTCATTAGGTATGTTTTGAAACATAAATTAAATTTAGGAAAATGAGGGAAGGCCGAGAAGGCGATGATGCGAGATGGAGTCGGATAGTTTTTAATAACAAGAAACACAGTGAACATACTTTGAGATATGACACTATCTGACTTTTAACAAAACGTAATTAAAATATTCATCCTTGCAAAATTACACAATGTATGATGAATTTACATTATTTTCAGATAGACTGAGTATTTCAAAGAGTAAAGATAAGTCTATTATTGGTTCTACGCTCCCTGGTGTGTGGACAACTCCATCGAGATGTAAAAACAACAACAATAAAAGAAGAAATATACTCTTTTAAAAAACAATTTCTGAAGAGCCTCGACATTTACCACATCCACCTCGGAATAAAGATACTAGACCACAGCAAACAAGCGAGACATCTCCCACGTCACCATCATCTGGATCTAACATTTAGACCTTTAAATTCCTACATTAAGATCTTAAGATACCTATAATGTCTCTATATTTGCTCATGGGCGAGTCACGTCTGCGTAACGACTTTAGTCAAGTCAATAGCACAGCTGCTGTTGTCACATTTAACTAATGTTCCCCTGTACGAGCAAATTGAAAATAATGAAAACGTTTAAAAACGGGTAGGTTGTGCAGAATGTTGCGAAATCCCTCGTTCGCCCGTGCGATAAAAAGGAAAGGCGGCGGAGTGAATGAAACGCAGGCGACGCGAAGGCGCGCGTGTGTGTCTGGCGCAACCGAAGGCAAATGGCGGTAATTCGCTGCCGGTCGACGCCGGTCGGGGCTTCTCGACGCAACAGGTGTGGGCGGCGGCGGCGGCGGCTGCGTTGCGTCTGCCCGTGTGGGGGCAGGTCGCCCCAGCGGGGGCGGCGGCGGGGGCGTGCGCGGCGCGAGAGAAAGTCGAGCGCTGAACGGTCGCCGCCCGCCAGCCGCCCGCTCTCCGCCCGCTCACGGCCCGCACACCGCCCGCTCGCCCTCTAGCTAACTCAGTCGTCCGTCCCGTTCGGTTTCGTCTGTCCATCCCGTCCAATCTCGTCCGCCCCTTTCAGTCTTGCTCATCCCGTCCGTCTCGCCCAGTTTCGTCCGACCTATCCAGTCTAGTCCCGCCCAGATTCGTCCGTCCAGTCCAGTCTCGTCCGTAACGTCCAGTCTTTTCCGTACCGTCCACTCTCGCCTGTCCCATCCAGTCTCGTTCGTCCTGTTCGGTTGCATCCCAACATTTTCAGCCCCGCCGCCCTTTCCGCTCTGTCTTGTCCTGTTATCTGCTGAGGTGTCTTCCGTTCCTGTCCTGACCTGTCCCGCACTGTCCCGATCCGTCCCTCTCATTCATTTCCGTTCCCTCCAGTCCCGACCTGTCCCGTTTCGCTCCGTCCCGTCGTGCATCCCGCCCGTTAGTCGCCTGCTCGACCATTGGCAACGGCGGCGGGTGTAGGCGACGGGCAGCGAACTGTGGGCGGTGGGAGATCTAGCCGGGCGCACACGGGGCGATCCGGCGCGATAACCGAACAATAGCTGACGCGACTCGCGCTGCGAGGCTGCTCGCTTGTTGCGCCGCCCCTGCACCCGCCGGCGCCTGCTCCGCCGCGGCCCGCACCGATGGCCTTAATTTTGCCTTATTCACTTTCGACATTCCGCCGTCTTTGTAATCACGTTTGTTTATTTTCGTCCGCTACCTTTCACTCTTAATGCGCGCGCTTTTGCTTCTTTTTACGACGTAGGTTTCTTTGGGTCTTTTTGTTTCGTTTATTGTCTTTTCTTTTTGCGCTGGCGCGCGGCCCGGCCCGGCCCAGGCCCGCCGGCTGCCCGGAGGCGCGAGCGCGCGCGCGCCTGTCGACTCGGACAGTCTGATTGAATGAAATACTGGAGGCTCCGGGAACTTGTTCGTTGACGCTCCTCGGTATTTGGTAGTATGTCATACAAAGTGTTCTCTCGCAACCTGCCAAAGAGGAAGGCACGTCAAGCAAGTTATTAAGTGATCATTTTACGTGAATATTTTTGTAGTCTGTGGAGCAAGAATGCCTTAGATTGTGTCGAAATTACGTGTTTTGTTGTGTGAAGAAATATCGAAGTTTATGAAGTGTAAAAGCATTTCTTATGTCATCTTTTATCCTATTCTTAAAAACAGTAGTTGTTTTTCTTACTAACAACCTCTGACCTTTTTCCTATTAATTAGATCTCCTCTATCAAACTATCCGCACTTTACGTTAGGCAATGTTTAACTTGAAATAAGGAGCACATTGTAAGTTGCTGACGTCGGCTAGTAGACTTCAAGAAATTAATATAAAAATATACCAACAACGTTTATTTCTTTTGGAATAAAAATATTGCAGCACCTTGTTTTTAACAATAGAGTCGAGATAGAAAGATAGATAGATAGATAGATAGATAGATAGATAGAGAGAGAGAGAGAGAGAGAGAGAGAGAGGGAGGGAGAGCGGGAGAGAGGGAGAGAGGGAGAGAGAGGGAGAATAATACCATGGGTAGTGGCCAGTATGATAATGTGGGTTCCAATGAATCCGTTGACCAGTTCCATGCAGTTGTGCACGTCTAATAGAGCGTGGCGACGTGTCCCAATTTTTCAGGGGCAGAAGGGGCCGTGCTACGTTTACGAGCGTCTGGAGGGCGGCGGCGGGCGTGGCAGTCTGGTCTTCTGGGCTGGGCGGTGCGCCGCTGGCGCCACAAACCTCGCGTTTTACGCCCTGGACCATCCGTATTTCCCAAGCGGGCCGAACACCGTCCATCGGCTCTCAGCCTCCCCCACCCGGCCCCGAAAGTCGCCGCCCGCTAGCTGGGGCTCCGCTCCTCAGCTGCTCTCGCTCTTCGCTCACGGTGCCCGTTCTTCTCCTGTTTTCTCATGCAGACTGACCCTACGTCATTAACACTTTTTTTTTCAATCTCGTGTCTCCCTGTTCAGTCTCCTTGCTTCTTGCTTCCGTTCCCTATTTTGCGTTTTCTCCTGAATCTCACCAGCTCCCATTCCTGTCTCCGTTGGGATTGCTTGTCTTCAATCACACATTTCTCTCTCCTTCGTACTCATATTTCCTTTGCTCTATCACCCGTCTCGAGAACTCCTGCTTCTGGCAGCCGAATTCTGAATACCCAATCCCCCGAATCTCCCATCGTCTTTTCTTATTCTATTGCCCCAACCACAGCTTCCCCATTCTCCCGCTGTCCCGTGCTTCGCCCCATCATTATCCGAACACTCTCCAGTCATCGCTCCGTCAACAGTACCCATTCCGCTTTGCCTCGCTTGATCTTAACTTCCCCAGCTACTGTTTCCGGATCCAATGCCCACGTGTATCATTACCCCAACCATGACACACTCAGTAGCGCATCCAGGGGAATAGGTGCGTGGGTCCATGCCCCCACTAAAAAAACAAAGAGTTTTCGTTTGTTGTCTTCCTTTATTTAGAAAAATTGATTTACATATTTATGTTAGAATTATGTAATATATCTAAAAAAAATAAGTATTCTGCAATGGCTTTGTTTCGGGCATCTACTGAATCGATTGTATTTATTTTTCCTTTGTATGAAAGAGTGTGATCCCTAGATATGTTATCAGATATTGTTTGTGTTCATAGTAGTACACTAGTATTTACGTTATAAATTAATTGAATAAATAATTCTTTAATAGTACGCTTATCAGTATTCAATGGTTTTCTTCCAGGGATTGTGTTTTAATTATCCATACGCATGAGTACATCGATAGATGCAAGTCCTCGCCGCCTATAACTTACAATCGGTTTATAACGGTTGTGTTTTAGGAGTAATTGTATTTTGGTGCTGACAGTGTTTGCATGTGTTTGTTTTCGTACTATATTTTGTAGAGAGCATTCGGGAAATGGGTTTTGTTCCATTTTACTGAAGTAGTGATTTTTTAAGAGGTTATGACGCGTTCGGAAGTGATATGGTGATAGTGAAGCGATTTCATTTACTAATGGGTCTTAATCAATGAAATGTCAGTTTTGTTCTGATTTATACTTCCCATGTGAGAAAAATTTTGCAAGCCAGTTTACTCTGTTTTTGGTAAAAGGAAATAAGTTTGTCTTCTAGCAATATATCAGAAGAAATGAAATAGTTGTTAGTAGGAGATGACACATCGAAAAACTTCAGAAATAATACCCGTCAAATTCATAATACTTTACTTTCTGTGTCGTTCAGTGCGTATTGCATTACCACATTACCACCTGGTCATGGGCTACATGTGTCCAATTGTGTAAGTGTTAATTTATGTAACTTAATTGATTTTGTGCTGCATAATATCTAATCATCCTGCTCATAAAAGCGAATAAATACAGAGAAGCAAAAATTAGCATTAAATAAGAGATGTTTGCTTTTTCGTCTTCCTGATTAAGAACTTGCTCTGTGAACATTAGTCTGGGCACAGTAGTTTACATTTATCTCATCTCACCGAGAAAGTTTTAAATGTTCCCACTAGTTATTTCAAACACTAATACTTTGTAGTATCATATATCCATTACAAAAATAATATACAGTGTAATGACAAATATTTTAATTATTTAACAAAAATGTATGATGCCTGCCCTCAAAATTATCAGCTGTATCCACCCTGACCCTCTTCCCTACGCAATGTCTTCTTCTCCGCGACCCCGTTCTCCCGTCCCAAGTCCCTCTCCCGGTCTCCTACCTGAAGTGTCCGGAATTCGTAATACACCTTCAACGCCCCCCTCCCCCCACCCCCAGCTCTCTCTGCCTCGATCCCGCCACCAGCGCCACGCGCCGCCTCGTGTGGTAGCGGGGCGGGCAACCGACGCCGTCGCGGCCGCTTCCGGGAAAAGCGGGGGACGCGGAAAACCGCAAGGCTGGCGCCTCCGCCCTCGCGACTCCTCCGCCCTCGTCGCCGCCTCCGCCGCCGCACCCGACGTGAAAGGACAACCCGCAAGGGAGATAATCAGCCCGGGTCAAGATAATGAGAGCCTAGCGCCTGGCCAACGAAAGTGGTTACCGAACTGTGCTTCGTAGTTCAATCATGTGTGTTAACGCTGGATTCCCAATACCGTGTAATTTGAGACGTGTTATTCAAAGGCTGTGAATGAAATTTGATTGCGCTGCGATTCCAACTTTAACCGAGTATCCTGTTCGTTGTTGAACTTGGTTTCTCGATTGTGATTAATTATGTATTTGGCAATTGTAATAAAAATTGAAAACACCAGGAAGGAACGCAATATTTTTAAATAAATGTGAAATCTTCGAATAATACTTGACAATCATTATTTGGTGAATTTAGCTATGCGAAACAATACTATGAAATTTGGAAAATTATTGTATGTTGCCTGATATCACATCTAGGGGTAGAATTTTACGGCTCGAATATTTAAACGAGTCTTCACAATTCCAATTACATCAACGGCTTACGCCGTACAAGACATAAATTAACCAACTTGGATAAGTTCATGTTCTTCGAAGTGGTACTCTTTAGAACTCAGAATCGAAAACTTCTTACAATTGAGATAGAACCCAATGCATTTTCGCCCTATTTCTAGATATGTTCACATTTTTCATAACTTTCTGCAAATCGGGATCATTCCAAAAGAAGAGTGAGAAAATGGCTGTGAATGTTGAAGATCACAACAGTGACAATAACAAAGTCGTATAAAAGATTTCATTTTCTCAAGCGACGGGCCCCTTTCAAAATTTTCAGAGGGGTATGACCCTGTGGGCACGAGAATCGCCCAGCTGCCTCTCGCGGTCAGTTTTCCCTCACTTCCGCTTCCCAGCTAATCCCATATCACTTTTTCTTACCTGAGAAGACATAGACCGACTGCATCATTTCGTCCATCCTGTGTGTCGCAATGAGTATTTTTTTTTTAATTTTGTTAAGTTCCATACAATTATCGCACCAGTTCAGAGAAAACCTCGAACACAGCTGAACATGGTAGAATCATCAGAACTGAGTATGTTAAATCAGCGGAATTAGAAGATATTCGTCATAGGATGTTGCAAGTTTTGTTTCCACAAAATTTTAAGTGTGGTTGTCAGGGTCAAAGATCAGCGGCAAAGGTCTAAAAATTCGTGCAAAGATTTCTTAGAAACAGACAAAAGTGGATCAATTATAATCGATCAACATAATATTAAGCAGACCCCGGCAAGTGTTGAAATGAATTCCTACCCAAAGGAGGAAAACGGAAAAAGATGTAGTCGGGCTCTGCTTTTTTCGGAAGGTAAGGAAAAGTTGACCGCGGGATGCAGTCGGTATACGCCCGGCGCACGTCTTTGGTTTCCGCGACGGGCGAGGGTGCCGGCAGAGGCGGCGGCGGAGGCCGCGGCGGCGGAGACCGTGAGGACGCGAAGACAGCGGCGCCGCGGCCCCTCGCGTGTCGCCGATCAATCACGGAGCTCGTTGCCGCTAACGCGCCGCCCATCCGTCACCATCATCGAGTACTCCCTGCCTTGCAAGTCACGCTGCCAGCCTCCTCCTACACACCAATGCAGCCACGATCCATCGTACATTTACAGTCTGCGTACGCCGGCCGGTGTCTATTAAAAACTATTAAATAAACATGAACTTGTGTTTAATGCCCCACTGAAGGATATATTTCAAAAAAAAAAACAATCGTAAGTAATTTGATAAGATCGTTTTACTGCTCTTCTCTGTTGGTGTTTCATACTATTTTTGACAGATTCATAATGAACAAAATATTTGTTGGCATTACTAGTATTTACTCAGTGAGCATAAATATTTCGAAGGAAATAAAAATTAAAATATCTTTATATTCACACACACACACAGTGAGATAAATAAGTTTTCGCCGGCCCGGGTAGCTGAGGTCGCGACGTCTAAGGAGCCGTAGCTGCCTCGGTCCTGAAGGGTCGTAGATTCCCGCCCACGACATCCCGCCCGGGATGTGGAAGATAGTGTGTCCATATACAGTATATGACCTTAGTAGTTGAAAAGCAACCTCAAATAAGTGAAGAAAAAATTTGTTTTCAAGCGATCAATGCATTTGAAAGTAATTCTTATGTCATAACAAAGATGTTTTATCAAATCCTCTTTCTTAGGAATCTTACAAAACAAGAGTGCGCGTGTAAAACATGATAACCCATGTGGAAACATTTGTGAGATATAAGCAAGTGAAATGCTGCAAGGAGATTTTAAACGGGGTACTAATAGACAATAGCCGGAGGGCAACTATACTAAATGGAAAAGTCGATAATCGAAATGGGAAAGGCGCTAAACTTACGTATAACGTACTACCGTTGCTACCAGATGCCAACACCTCATAAGCGTAAGCTTAAGCGTTGTGCAAAAACTCTCCCTTACACCACAAATACTATAACTTTGAGAGTTACTATCTCTGACTCCCGAACACGTCATTTCTTGGAGACTTGGAGTAGGTCTGGTTCCTGGGGCTTCCCGCTGTGCAAACCATCGCAGGAGGTTTATTACCGGGTGCAGCCAGCGGCCGCGTTGGCGGCCCCGAGGCGCGGGTGGCGCGGCTCCGCCCCGCAGGTGTGAACGGGTCCGGTTGCGCCGCCCGCAGGTGTGAACGGGTCCGGTTTGGCGGTGGCTGCGGGTCGAGTAAACAGTCGACGATTTGGAGGGCGCTTTCTCCGCGAGACGTGCACGCGCGCCGCCGCCGCCGCCACCGCCGCCACCGCCGCCACCGCCTCCGCCGGGCCGAGGGAGGGCAGGCGTTCGCTGAAGGCGCAGATAACGACCGCCTCTGCGCGCTACGTGCACGCGACCGCCGACGGCCACTGCCCGCCCCACGCCGCCCGCTGCAACCGCCACCGCCTCCCTCCGGCAGCCAGCATTGCCGTTGTGTCGGCAGCGATTCTCACCGGGAGGCCGCAGGGTTTCGAACGCCTTTAGAGCAGCAATATATACCAATGCCGGGCTTCAGACCGGGAAATCCCAGGGTTCCATTCCTGGCAAGGCAGGGATATTCGAAGCCAGTTTTAGATTTATGACAAATTCAGAAGCTGGAGGGGAATTCTAGCGGCCGGATCTCTCATCGTTAATTTTCCGTAGTATCTCCGATTGATACCGGCGAACGCTGGAGCATAACCACAGTAAACAGGCAACGGATCGAACACGGTCTTTCGTTCCACTTCTTTGTCCTACCCTGACCTCTTACTTACCCACATACGCTCACACTTACAGCCACTACTTGCATGTATGCAGCTCACACCATGGATTCCTTAGCCCGCACACCAAAATTTTCAAACCATAACTGACACACCAAAACAACCTTTCTTCTGTTAAAATTATCTACGTAAAACCGCAGACCCAATCCTCTGTACCTCGCACTCATACTTCGTTTCGCCCAACCGGTCAGCGCAGGCCGCGCCGTAGTGCATCGCGTGCTCTGTTCCCCTGAACACCGTCATAGCTCATCGTCAGTCATTGGCTTTGCTCTCCAAATCATAACTTGCACAATGTACCGCAACGGAGTTTGTTCAGTCTACCTCGTACACTATCTCTTACACTTACGCATGCCACACACTGTTCTCTCGGCAATGCACATTTCTCCAACACGTCTCCCTCTGAATTACTAATTTCCAATGCGCGCAGAATTTGAAAGCAAACTATACAGTCTGCGGTCATGTGAAAGGTGTCTATGGTTTTGTTAGATTCACAATAAGTTGGGAAACTCCCAGAGGAAATTAATTAGTTTCGACTTTGACTGAAAATACAAATACTTTATTGTGTTATTTCGCCTATTCTCACACTGCGTGTATCCGCACTGAGTTCGCATATACAAGACGCAGCTGACGGAATGCGACCGCAAGGCCCCAAAAAGGCCGCGCACCATAAACTGATTGTTATTCACGTGTTGCATTAGTCATAGCAACTTTGCTGGAATATTCGTTAAAATTTCTTTTTGTTAAAACATTCCATTTATTGCATGTTATGCGAAAGTATTTTATTTGTCGTCTTTGAGCAGTGCGTGTATTATTTCATGGAAAATAATTTGCTATTTCGTGGAGAATGACATGTGGTTTTGTTTAGCTTTAACTGGAGCAGGACACTAATTATTAGTTGTATCATAACTTCTCTCTTTCCATGCTCTCTATTTATTCGTTCGGCAAATTGTACGGTCCTCAAATTTGCTGATGGTGTAGAGCGGCCTCCACTGCGAGGTCAATGGTCCCCTCATTTTTCAAAGCCCTTGCTATTGAGAGCGTACTAAAGTTGTTAGCGTCATTGATTCTCCGACCGCATTGCCGCCGCCCCTCTTATATCATCACGATCCTCTGATTCGCCATGTGAGAGACTTTCTGTTACTGTCTACCATTTGAATCTTTTGCCGGTCACTTTCTCCATATGAATTTTGCAGTGCTGTAAGCATGGTTTAATCTTTTTAATGGCCTCGTCTCCACATTTGTTATGTTGATAATCACAATAATTTATTTTCGTGCTATTGTTGCTGTCGAATTTGCTGCACTAAGTCTTATTTTATGGTATTTATAATTTTTTCAGTTTTTTACTGCTTGTTTAATGCGTTAAAATCTTTTAATATTTAACCATTGTTATTTGATAAATGTGTAATATAAGCATATAAAAAAATACAAAATTCAATAAATGCATTAAAACTAATGGATGAAATAATAGCAAATATTTTTTGCATTATTTTTCAATCTCCCTTCAATTCTGAAGTGCAAACGAACAGCAAATTATTTTATTTTAAACACTTGAGTAATGGTCCTAAAATTCATAACAACGATAATTATTTTTCAATCATTGCATCTTCCAATACTTTATTTTTTTTTCGGTAGTACATTTTCAGCGTGAGAGTGACAATTAAATTCCAATATGAGTGACACAATCCCGAACCTTCTCCCTTCTCAAGCCTTGATCAACTCCACAACTCTGTGGCAAAAAGTGTCCTTCGCTGTCCCATCTCCAACACGACCGCCTTCCCTTTTCGGAACGCCCCTCCGCGCGACCTTGTTCTCCTCCGCTTCCTATTGCTTTTCTTCTCTCTTCTTCTCCTTTTCCACCTCTTCCTCCTCCCTCCTGTCAGCTCCCTCTCCTATTCCCCGACCCCCTCTTCATCTTTCTCGTCCTCCTCCTCCCCCTCCTCCCGTTCCTATTATTCCTTCTCTTCCACCTCCCCCGCTTTCTCATCCCTTCTTCCACCTCCTCTTCTTCTTCTTCCCCTCTTCTTCTTCCCCTCTTCCTCCTCCCATCTTCTTACTCCCCTCTTTTTCCTCCCCTCTTCCTCCTCCCGTCTTCATCCTCTCCTTTTCCTCCTACCCCTCTTGCTCGTCTCCCTCTACCTCGTCCCCTCTTCCTCCTCACCTCTTCTTATTCCCCTCTACCTCCCCCCCTTCCTCCTCATGTTCCTCCATGATCTCCTCCCCCTCTTGCATCCTCCTCCAGCCGCCGCTGGCGCTGCCGTTCCCGACGCGGCGCGGCGGGGCGGGGCGGCGCGGCCGCGGTGCGGAGTGATATCGCGCGCGATTACTGTAATTAGAGCCGCGCGCCGCGCGAACGACGTGCCGACGGCGGTGCGGTGGCGCCGCGTTGTGAGTGCGGACCGCCCGGCGCCGCTCCGGACCTGCGGGAGCGGACCACGCGACTATCCGCCCACCCGGAGGAGGCTCAACTGCACGCGTGAGGTTAACCCAGTTTGTTTATTTGGCTGCTTTCCTACATAGGTCTCTTTGTGAGGTACCGGACATTATACCTCAACGAAGGGGAATCTTATTTAGAAATAGATGAAAATCCCTTCCGAAATAATACGTTCTTCATTTGCTGAATGATTGTACAAGTACTTCAATGCTCATAGCCAAAATTTTCAGTTCTTTGAGATGGGCGGTTTTACTCTGCTCTTTCATAAAATGTTCAATCAAAGTTTCAATTCAAAGACAAAATCTGCGCTATTTTAAAATCAGGTTATTGTATAATCGCTTCGAAATTTAATTTATTTCGAAGATATTAGCATCTTAGTGTTATTCATTTATCTATGTATGTGATTCCTCGATCCCTGTTCGTAAGAGCTAAAATGTGTCGCAACCACTTGCTCTTTTCCAAATGACGATTAGGACCTGCTCAAACAAGCAAAATATGTACTTGTGTCCTTTTCTCGGTCAATAATATTTTACTTTGGTGCGCACCTTATTGTAAATCAAATTAATATGATTACTGAATGGTTGTGAATGCGAACGTAACACACCTTATACATGATCGCGTCTGAATGTGTGTGAGAAATAACAAGACCATCGGAACGATTTCTTTGTCATCACCTCGACCATGAATCACGTAGTTCACTGAACATTACGAACATTTAAAATTTCACTTTTGAATCGAGTACCCCAGCTTACCTTCATGCAATTGTTCTCTAGAGCACCTACGTTTAATCGTGTTCTACGTTTAATCGTTCACTTACTAAACTAATACAGATTTCATTCTAAAATCTTTACAAATTTCTACACTCCAACGTGTCATAGCACGCCGACGTTTGCTGCATAACTGGAAATCTCCGAGCTTTGCACAGTGGTAATACTATAACCAATGAAAGTCTACTGGTGTGGTTATTGCAAGGTGAAAACTTTTACAAAATAAAATAGAGAATATTTCTAGAAAAGAAAATACTTAAGTTTAATTTTCACTTGGGTTTATTGCGTTTTTATGTATAAGATCGATTAGTTACGTTTACTATTATAATAAGAACATTAGTATTCGCAGATTAATTATAAGAGGTACAAATCGACGGCATACATGATAGTAACGTTTTAATGGATTCATTCATACCATTCATTCTGGTATTACAACAGTGATGAAGCCAAGATACACTGCAATTTGACCCGTCTTTTATGGATACAATAAAAATAAAAGATTAATTTGGCAAAGGGAATATTAGAACAGGTGGCGGGGACTCTTAAAGAAAGTTGAAAAGAATGCAAAACGCGGGATAACGGGGCAGAGCAGCAGGAAACGGTTAGGAAGGAGCAGGCACGTGAATAGTGGCGACGTGATCTGAATGCAGACGCAGCAGAGAAAGACCCCTCAAGGCGAAGTACAGCTACGCAGAGCGCAGGAAGCGGAGAAGTGGAGTGGGGCGCGGTAGAAGCGAATGAGGTGGAAAGTGGAAGTGGAAGTGGAAGAGGAAGAAAGGCGAGGATCGCGCTTTAACGGTGCTTCAATGAGAGGGAGCCCGCGAGAGGCCACGGGAGACTACAGTGGAGGAAGGAATTCGCGACGGCAGACGCAACGCGTCACGTCTGGGCACGGGAGAAGCGACGCATCGTCGTTAGGGAAAATTGCTGTGAAGCAAGTCCAAGTCCAAGGCCGTAGTGATTGGAGGGCAGGTCAAGGATCTTGCATGACTCCGAGGAGTTCAACATTATTCTAATCGGCATTCCGTATTCTAGCTGTGTAACTGTTATCTTCGAACCAGAATACACAAACATATGAGATACAACTAGTTTATATGATTTCTTTTCAACATTTTCAATCGTGGGTTTCAAGTGTCTAATTAATCGTCAGTTAAGTTAAAAAGGGAATGTTAACGCTCATCCAATTCTGAATGTTTAATATTTATCTGGAGAGACCAAACGCAGCAGCAGAGTGACATGATAATTTCTGCTCCCAAAATTATTGGCATTATTTAATTCAAATATCAGTTAAAATATGTTTGAAAAAAAATTAAATGGAATTGCCATTACAACTGATTGTTGGGGCTGGATCATATTTTTCTCAGCCCTTACGATTGTGAGCAAGTTTTCGAGTGTTTCTTAACCAAAATTTTCCTGTTCCCCGTAATTAACTTTTGACTTCACAGATAACGTAACATTGGTATATGGTAAAAGAAAAGAAATACTAGCTTATGTAGATAAAGACCGAACGGTGAAGGCATTTAGATGAGGTCGGTAAATGATCGACCACAAAATTCTCTCATTTCGGCCGAGGTGAACACAAATTTGTAAATTTATTTCACTTGGACAAGAAACTGTTTCTACACTGTAATAAACGTTAAACAAAAATCTCTCTATCAATGTACATGCAACTGAACGATACTCTCACAATCATTGTTGCAATGTTCATTGTCAGCAGTTATCATTAATTGTCTTGAAATTATTGAATAGTGTAAAATATAATTAGGGGAGAAAAATATAAAGAATGAATAGGAGATTATGAATGAATATGGAGGTGGTGATGATTAAGAAAAAGAAAATTAATGAGAAAAAGGAGATGTTGATAAGGACAATGGGATAATGAATAAGAAAAATGTAATGTGAATAAGAAAAAGGAGATAATAAATAAGAAAAAAGAGTTGATGAAGGAAAAAGAGAATGCTGAACAAGAAAAAAACGGTGACGATGAAAAATGTTATGATGTAGACAAAGATATTGTTTTTATCTTATTGATTATTACATAGATAAGTAAAACATTATACTATACATATCTTTAGGATGCTTACTTCTAACTTACATACTGTACTTAATCTAATACAGGGGGCGGAAGTCAATTTGTCACCTCTGTTAATTGTCGATATCAGCTAATTGTTTTTCATGAATTCATGGAACGGGTATTTATTTTGAATTCGAGTTGATTGTGTGGTATTTCGGCCGAGAGTGGATTTGTCGTACGGTGAAATAAAAATTGGAGGGAAATTGGAGGTAATTAATATGGTTGGCTACGGGTTCGATGGAGTTCGTCGTTGGTGACAAACCAAGGGGCATTAGTGATTATCAGACAAAGGTAATGAAGAAAAATTGTATGATGATAACGAAGAGGCAAGAGGAGACGACAAAGACGGGGGTGCGCGTCTGAGGGCCGGCTTTCCGCCTGGAGGCGCTGGTGTCGGGAGCCATTAGGCGGGGCGCGCGCATGAGCGGCGGAGCACGGAACCGCGCGCGTAGGCGCGTGGACCGGGCGGGCGGACGGACGAACGGGCGGGCGCTGACAGAAACTCGGCCGATAAATACGTTGCGCCCCTCGCCCCTCGCCCGACCAAGTCCTCGCTGTTTTATTTGACGGAGGCGGCGGGCGCGGGCACAGACGCGCCTCATTAACTCGCCCAGCGCGCTAAGCGATGGCCCCAGCACGCCCCGCCGCACCTCACCTCGCCCCACACTGCCCCGCCTCGCTCCGCAGGCCGCCGCCCCTCCGCCACGTGCCGCTTCGGGCTATGTTTCCCCACCTTTTGTAGCTGGAGTGGCCCGGAGCGCCCCACGTCTCAAGGTGCCCATACATGAACACACCCGGCTTCCAAGCGCTGTAAAGGCGGCAAGCGCAGGTTGTCATTATGTCGCTGCTGCTCATTAGATCTATTGTAGGAACCTAGTGGCGACAAACTTACAACCGACCATGCAAGCCGGGCGTGGAAGCTGTGTTTGCACGTGAATAGCCTTTTTCATTCCCAGATATGCATGGCCGTCCACGGGGACCAGAGCGCCGAATTTAAGGCAGATGAAAAGGGAATCAAAAGAAATATATGCGAATTTTAGGTGCAATGTAAATAATACAAAATGTTCCAACCAGTGCAACAGTGTCCGCCTCGACGTTCAATTGAAAGACAAAATTGAAATATTTTGTCCACTTCGTGCTCCCTGAGGTAACTTCAGAACAGTTGCACAATCTGGTTAACAATAAATCACGTCATCTACACACAAGATATTACTTACATTTCAGCGCGATTATATGAATAATGAATAGTTATAAATATATGATCTTGTGATTCAGTGGGCACAATAATAAAAATGGATGCATAGCTCTCCGAGTTCGCGCCCAGAACCTTCAGTAAGTGTCGTTCTTGCTTACAGGACCGGTCGCCCTTTTTCTACACATTCAAAGGGAAGAAATTGTCACCAAACCGTTTCTAATTTACGGGGAGGCAAATGGTGACACACTAGATAACCTTGGAGTATTCCAGTTCTCATGCACATCGTATGGTTATGCATGTGGTTATCATTTTCTGCCAACAATAATTATCTATATAAATAAACTCGCAATATCTACCTGTGATTTCAAATTAACTGCTTTGTAATAGTATCACATGGTTATTTACATGATATAGAAATCAATTCATTTGAATTGACAAACTGTGTCTGAATCGCTGACTAGGCTAGTCTCTGAAACGGCTAAATCGATATTGATTTTTATTGAACCGAAAACTATTTTGTAAGTCATGTATTAAGGCTTTATTTTTTAAATTATTGTATTGTAGTATAAAAAGTTTTGTTAGTTGGTTTGTTCTTTTAAAAATATCTACCATTTTATTCTGAACTTCATGAAATTGTGTGCACTTGACCTTCAAACCAAAAGAAGTTTCTGTTTTCGTGAGATTTCGTAATAAATTCCTTCATCATACTATCCTGCCCCTTAAACAAAATGTATGAGTGCACTCTTATACTTTTTTGTGAATGTATCGAAATCGGAAGGAAATGTTCTGAAATGAATTTCATGTTATTGAAAATCCATATAATTTTCAATTAAATGAATTTCGATTCATTTTGATAGCATTAATTCAAGGTCAACTTGTTCCTGGATGTTTGCCGAGAAAATGCAACAATGCATATGTTTACAACTGCCCATAGCAACAATAATCGAGGCGTAGATGGCAATAAATATGATGGTACGAAACAGGTAACAGCATGGTCGATTCAAGGTAAGATCGGGTGAGTCGAAGAAGGCACGGAACAGGGTAGACAAGGTGGGTCAGAGCAGAGCAGGGTATGGTATAAATACACTATTCAAGTACCCAGAAGTCTGTCCTATTCCTGTCCAATTGATGATGGTGTAAATTCCCGAGAATGCCGAGTACATGAGCTGTTCTGTATTTTTTGTTCTCTTATTGTACCATTTTCTCACAGAGCGACGACAAAACATGAAATCGACATTCATTCACATGTTTTGTTATTTAACGCCATACCGCTGATCGTTTCACAGTACCTACGAAAACTCTCTGTTAAAAGAAATGTCACTTACTTTGATAACATTCATCTCGACTTAACTGTGGCCCAAAATCCTAGATTCATTCTTTTGTACTCCAATTTAAACACAGTGGCACTTTAAGGTCATGAACTGGAAGGAGAGGGGGGCATTGTCACTGAATCGGGAGCTCCAGTACCAAAACTATAAATCGTATCGAAGCTGCCGAATGGATGACAATATCCCTCCAATGTACGAAGAGTTTTTACTATTTCAATAGTGTCCTCGCTCTTTATTCCTCCCACTCACCCGCTTCGCAGTAGTTGTGCTCGTCTTGCCATCTCATCTTTCACCTCGCCCCTCCTCTCTGGTTCTTGCTAGCAATATTCTTACTCGTCTTATGCCAGCACTTCGCTGCACTCCTCCCAGCATTTTTTGCATCTCTCGATGCCCCGCCCAGCTGTGAACCCACGCTTTCCAGGTACTGCGGCGTTGTGCACTCGGCTCAACCAATTAAATTTCGCGTCGTTATTCCTTGGAACTGAAGTCTTATTTCAGAGGCTTCGTGTTTCATTAAAAGGTTTTCCGAACTCGAATATCCCTTGTACCAGGAATTTAATTATTCGTTATTTGCATATACACCTATGAAAACATTTGTCTTCACGCGAAGCTGTTAGATTCAACACTTACCTCGATATAAGTTTAATAAGCTTTGAGTATGAGTTACAACTTTAATGATCTTATATACCGTTTTATTTGGTATGTAAAGATCACAGATATCAGTGGTTTTGATGTTTCACAACCCGAGATGAGTTCCGACGGCGATATTTCCCTTACAATTTGAAACTTAATGGGGTAGAGAACACGATGGAAGACAAAGAAACGTAAATATGTATGTGGAAACAGAGACATTGTTTCGGGGTGTTTATAAATTTTAAACTTCTATGAAAGAAACATTATAACTGCACTACTTGCTGGTTAGATGACCGATATCGTTAGGGTAGTAGTGCCGTATCGGTCTCGGACTAGAAGACCGCTGGTTCGAGTCCACCTCGGGCGTATGTGTATGCCTATGTGTGTGTTCTGTCCTTTCACCCCTCATCATTTTCATCATCATCTCACCGACCATAACACTAGGATTAACGACATTGGGGGATAAAAAGCAATATACAGCTAAAATGCCGCCCCCTCCCCCAAAAATCATTTGCAACTGCTGAAGCAGGATGCACGCATGGAACTAGTCAGACCGTAAAAAAATTAAAAAGATTTAAACATTTGAAAAAACTGCACTATCTAAACAAACAAACAGCGACACCGAGGGAAGCCATAAACGACCTGTATTTCATTGGTTTCATTTTAAGTCTCCTTTGAGAACAAATTGAATTGTGAAATGTGTAAGAAACATTTGTAATACATGAATTTTGTAATGTTAAGTATGCGTTGTCGACTATTGCTATGAAAATGCTGAAGTCCGAGTACATTGAATCATCATAACTTATACTAAACGCGTGCAATTGATGGAGTATGTATACTTCTTGTTGGGTTTTGGGATATCTGGTTTATTGCATGCATCTGCAAACCCCCTCCCCTTCAGCACTTCCCAACCCCTAAACCCATTTCAAACCACTTGCTAGTGTGAGTGATAAAATCTCTCCTCGGGCCTGGCTCTTGAAAAAAACGAACAGGCCCATCCCAGACAGTTTTTCTAATGCTTTGATTTGCTAAGGTAGTACTTTTAGATTTAGAGAGTTTTATTTCCATTTGATATTGATATCTTTGGAAACCGAGGGGAGGGATTGTGACGTATGATTTGACTTCGGCATCCCCCGTATCTGCGATGTGCGAAAAAACCTTCCTAACAATTTTTCTCATTGTGGAGATGATGGAATTAGAGTTCATGGGGTTGTGAGAAGCTTTCCATACCACGAACACATGTTAAGTAAATGCCCTAACTTTTTTTTACGTAAGCCCATTGTGAAATCCTTCATAGAAACATGTTTGGAGTTGTCTGTGGAACAATATTTTTATAACGACGACTTCCATGGGGTGTGAGAAGGGACTCATTTTGAAAACACCTATGCCTTCAACGCGATTCGATTCCACAGTCATTAGGTCTATTACGCAATTGGGCTCATGCTTCAAGGTCCTACACCACAGGGCCAACTCGAAAATATATAGGATTCTTTAAAAAATATTTTTAAAAAAATTATATTTAGTCTTTCAAAATACATGCAATCCCGTGAAATGAACTGCATAGGACGTACACATTTAGTTGCGAAAGAATTTATCTTCCGTCAACAAAACACAGATTCTTCAGTTTTAATCGTTCATTACTTATAGCAAAATGGGTTTATAGCTAAATGGGCTGCTTGTTGACGTTGAGCAAGTTTTAATACCATATCTATTACCTTGAAAGAGCACCATAAATACATTGTCGAACTGAATGTGTAACAAATGAATTATGAAACAGGCCGCAGCCCATGTTTGATTACCAATCCAGTATTGTAGTAAGATGTTACGATACGAATATCATACGTTTTACTCGCTTCGTAAATTTTCCAGTGAGATACAATTTACTATTCATCCTTCAAAAGGTGACGTATTAAGGTCGATATAAGTTAATAGATCATGTATAATTTCTAATATTATTTACACTAAGAGTATTAGTTTTAAAAGTGGGCAAAGATTTATTAAAACTGAAGGTAAAGATTGTCCCTTGCGGGAGTATCTCTCTAGAGCCCGTTGGTGGTAAAACCCTGCAAGACGACATATTGGTCGGAACCAGATCTCATGTGACGTCATGGATACTCACAGCGACCACAGACACAGAGCTTTCGTATAACAATATATTTATTAACAAAAAAAAATAAACAAATATATACACTTAATAATCTACTTACACCCTAGGCTCTGATAGACCTACTATCCCCTGATCACGGGAGCGATCCCAAACCGATTGAAGATGGTTTTGATTGTGCATTCGCCACTCCTACTTTTGAAGCGCGCACAAAGCCTAGCTTCAGTGACCGGTATGTCACGCTGGGACACAAAGTCCGTTCTGCGCACCAACGGCTGGTTTGCCTCGATCGCAGGAGCGATCTTATACGATTGAGATCGGCGTGAATCGTGGCACTCAACCACTCTTCACCTCGGAGCACGCACACAGCATCGCTCCCCGCGTGACCGCAGTCACCCAATGACCTAAAGTCCGCAGGCTTCGTCAACTAGTGACTCGAGCTCGCGAGCCTGGCTCGGCATATGCACCGTCGTGCGCCAAGTTTTGTGCACACGCACGAGATTCTCCCGCATCTCCAGACCCCCCCCCCACTGGCTCTGTACACTCTGTTATATAGGCGTGGCCAACGTGACCTACTACGTCACGCCACCCCCTCGCTTGTTATAACAGTGAAAAGTTTCTATAGGCCGGATACTCCCAAAGCCTTGTGTCTCGTTTTCCGCGTTCTTTCTTTACGGAAAAACCCTTCTTCCTGTGCAAGGTTAATCCTCTGTCAAGCGTCCCCAAATAGATGCCATGAGGCACGCTGGCTAATACGTTACAGTCAGTTACAGAGAGAGAACCACCGCCACCAACCGACTACATGTGCTTCACTCACGGGAATAATGACCAAAATAATTGATGCAGTCGAAAAAACTTAACACTCACTCTCTTATCACCAGATGTGAATATCGTTTTCATTTGCATGGCATCTTCATAGCAATGAAATACAAATATTGAAATGTATCATTTAAGAAATTAGGTGAATGAAAGTAATATCACACACCCTATTAATATTACCTGTCACTACTTGGTTTCGTTATTAATTGCTGTGCTTGCATGCTATTAATTATATGAAGCAATGCATTTTAAGACACGTTTGATTCATTATCAAATTAATGATGCCTAGTATGCAGTAACATTGACAAAGTATAACTGACGATAACTTGACAACATACATCGGCGTCTTATATGAAATATACCACATGGTTCTGGAGATCTCTGTGAAACATGAATCGAGAAGTTGGCGAAAGTTGTATGGACTAAAGATGTCCGCTTCTATCAGCTTTAACATATGCTAAACCACTATATTTTTTATAGAAATTATAAAAACGAATATTGGACTATTGAAATTAACAACATTGAATGGAGAAAGATTAAAATAAAAAAGTAAAATCAACGAACTTACAGAAGCCAAATCAATGGCATATTTTGTATTTCATAGATACAGTTTCATTGTACGACTGGTTGTCTAGTGGCACAATATCCATACCCACGCACGGTTAAAATATACAAACAATGACAGATGTACACTTTTTCCTGCAATAAAATCGCCAATAAAATGCAAGTGCAACTACCGACCAACCATACGCACACAAGTACATTCGTAGTTAACAATACTGAAATGATACGAAATTGTAAATGACTTCCTTAAATAAATTTGTGGAACCCAAGTGAGTGTGTGTGTATATATATATATATATATATATCATATAATATATAGTATATATATATTATATATATATATATTCATAAATTATATTTTCCAGGTATCTCCCATGCGAGAAACCGCGCGGGGGGGGCTGGTGTTCCTGAGATGGGTGATCGTGCAGTGCATGTGTGGATGAATGTCTGTTTGTAAGGCCAAGTGGAGTAAGAGATGAGGTTGAAAGATCCGCAACGGTCAATTGTGAAGTTGTAAGAACACCGATTTCGCATTCACCAGGTATTCGCCTGGGAAAACCAGGCATTACAGCCACCGTCCGCTAGAATTCTCTTTCAGGCACGCGCTGAATTTAACATAGCTATTTAGCTAGTGCCAAACAATTCGCCACCGTCGGGATTCGTCCCTGGACCTCCTAATCACAGTCGCTGGTATCTCAGCGACTGCCAAGGAGGAAATAGATGTAATGCATTCCTGTCTTTCCAATAGACGATTGTGATAAATAAAAAGCCTGCCAACGTGGGATATTTCAGCAATTTTAAATACAAAATGCTGCGGTTTTCCACAAGTCCTGTATGAATCTTAAGCGTAATTCAATTTTCATTTAATTGGACTGTTACGCATCTAGTGACGTATGTCCTGTCCCGTAGGCGCCCCGATCGTGGGTGTTGCAAATATAATTCAGCTGCCGCTGCTTTCCACTTAACCAACTTCGCTGTCCGTTCACCTCACTCTTGAGATAATGTCAAATAAAACACTTAACGTTCGAACAAAAAGAAAATATATTGTTCGAAAGTTATGGATGGCTAATCAATCGGTAATCTCCGCTTTCGTGGATATCTTATTCTGTATTCTTGAACCATCGATTCTAATACCTTCCCCAAGATTTCACCAATATTCTTGACACTTGAAGACACTGCTAATCGGGTGTTTGAATCGGGTATTTCACTTTAAATATCACGACTTAATCGCCATGCGTCGATATCTTTCGAACACTCACAAGCCTCTCCCAAAACAAATTCGCCTCCATAGCAACACACTACATACCTCAAATGTTCTATGTTTTACTAGTTGATACACACGTACCAAATTCTATATTTCCATTTCGTAACACAAACATAATTTAAATCTCGCGCGTACGCGTGCAGTTATAGGCGCTCTTTGCTCGGTCTTCACCCCTGAGGTAGACGAACGGGCGGGCCGCCCCGTGGGCGTTGGAGACGGCAGAGTGGTTTGGGCTTGAGCTATGTCACGTGGGCGCAGAGACGTTTATCTTCACGTAACTCGAAACGCCATCGCTTCTCTAATTTTTATTCTCAAGCTCCCGACTTTGATCATTTGGCCCCGCGAGCTGATGACTTTCTTGAATAATGGAGGGGATTACGCCTACGTCATTTATTTTCAATGGATTATTGGTTTATTCATGACTTGCCTTCCTCAGACTTAATACATATTGGTATTTCCATTGAATACATTACTAGCTGTTCATTACGTTAGGCAGAGTCATCGCCTAACAAAATTGGCAACACTGTTATCTCAAGCCCAAGTTCTAATTTTCTACATTGAAACAATTATAATGTTTCAACGATTGCAACACTTTAGTTATTAATTTCTTATCTTTGTAATGAGATGATTGAAACATGACAGTATGAAAAGTTGTTGGACTCAAACGTTCTGAAATTAATTATTGACATGTACAAGGCATTTTTATCATCATCAATCTTAGTTACTTGATTACCCAAGATTAATGAGCTATCTTTAATCTCGTAAAGCACAAATCTACATATTTCTGAACATAAGAATTGAAGTACAAATAGTGTGTCAAGATTTATCAAAAGCTGTCTCTAGAAATCCTTTGCACAACTAACAGGCAAGTATCTGGACTTCATCTTGTTTGATTTCGTGTTGCTCAATAATAAGTGGCACACTTTCTTTTGATTCGCCGATATCTATTCTAACTACTTTGGTGCGGAGATGCGTTTTCTGTCAAGTGGGGATTTGTCAAAAGCTGTCCTTTATTATTTTGTACGGTGGACAAAACAACGTAGCAAACAAGGGATTTCGCAATCCACGTATTTGAGAACTTAATTAAAAGTCACTGAAGTGACCGTGTAATCAGCTGAATACGAGACTTACGTTCAAAATTTGTCACGTTGCATCTGGCACGTTAGTTCCAAGCACGAATACGACTACGTATGTAAATTTCAAGAATGCGGCCTCTTTATGTAAATGCGAGATCGCTAACTTCGAATATTTCCCTTGACAAGTCCACGTCTTAGCCGGAAGTGAAGAAATGCATGACGCTAGTTGTAAAGAATTCCTAAGTGAATCGTTTAATTCGCAATGAAGGTTCATAACTGTTTATGTACTTGAACTTGCAAATCTCTTGAAGTAGTAATACTCAACATCGGAAAACAAGCAAATTCAATGGCCTTGGCAAGTTACATCATTTTTTGTGACAACGTGAACAATTGACTCTTTTTGAGGTGATATCACCGTTTTACATAAACTTCTTGTTTTTTAACAATATCTCGCACTAATGGTTATAATCAGTTGAAGAATAACTTACTTGCAAAATAAACACTCATACTTTAGGACCAATCTGTAACTGATCTTCAACCTTCAAGCAACCAGATGAATAGAACAATGAAAATGTTTAAATTCCCTACCTCGATTTTCAGAGCTTAAAATATTTTAGAAATCCATGGTTATTTTCAAAAAATGAAATATGCAAATTATTATTCGAATATCCTAGCCAATCTCAGTCTTGAGTGTCTCCAACACTCCTTTATAATTCTATTTCTTTTCCGCTTTCTTAATCCTGATAGTTCTTATATATTCCTCCAGATCAAAAAGTGTCCACACCAATTTTGGTAACATACCTTTCAAACAGTTACTGTAAAGTTGCGATAATCCGAGGTAAGAGTGTCTGATCGTACTTCGGATTACAAAAAACTCGTATTACACGAAAGAAAAACAACGAAAATACACGACGGAATTTCCAACTACAATGTAAAACAAAGTCCAATTTAATGTACAGATACTGTTAAAATTACAGATACATACCCACCTTAGCATACATTAAACTGCCTACTGTAGTAACGTACTATACAAGAAGCAAAACAAATGAGCACGAACCGGTCGCAAAAATGAAGCAGACAGACTGACACTGGTACCGAAAGCCGCATACATGATCTTCAACACAGTCTTGCCAAACCGTCAAGAGCTCTATGTTATCGCTGCTCGTTTGCTTGTTGGGGTGACTTGGCACACATTAGCCTTTTTTTCCACTTCGGAGTGGTGAAACTCGGATAACTCAATTCTTCTGTAAAATAATAAATATGTAGTCACGTTTCTCAGCATTCCAACCTTTTTATGAATACTTCGGCCACATCTTCTCTCAAAACTTCATTATCGCTCTATCCTCCACACCTCTTACTCGTTATCTTTTCACTTCAATATGTTAGCGTTTGCGCTATCCGCATTTTATTCAGTTACTGTTCGACGTCACCATTTTTAATAATACATGATCTATATTCAGTTTCTACACCATCTCCACTGACTCCACCTGTCATTATAGTTGGTATATGTATGATTTTTGTCACTCACTTCTCGTTTGTTTTATATATTTCCACTTATGTATATTTTTGTACATACTAATTTGAGGCAATCATTGGAATAGATTAATATCTTTAATTAATATATTTAATCTGTACCAATGATTGTCTCAAACTAGAAGATACAAAATATAAATAGAAACCAATAGACAATCAATAAAGATTAATAAGTGATATTTCCATTTCCTTTCAATGGAAGAGTTTATTGTGTTGTCATAAACTCATCTAATTGAAATTCCTGTAAACCAACATTCTCTAGTCCAATAACTCATAGCCGCGGCGTCTAGCATCATCTTAACGGCTTATTCAGCATGTGCGACAACCGCTGCTCCCGTTCTCATATCCACCATCACCATCACCCACACCGGCCAGCCTCTGCCTTTGGTGAAGCCACCACCGTCACCACCACTACCATAATATGTAGTACTTCTATTGTCACCTGCACCAATGCCTTCGCCACTTCTATCACTAGCGCCACCTCCACTACCACTACCAATACCACCACCACCACCACCACCACCACCATCATCATCGTCACCGCTTCTCCCTTTCTACAGCCACCATCACCTCTCGTACTTCAACTGCCACCGGAGCCATCAGTGCGGCCACCAACACTACTATCAAAACCATCTCTCGTGCACTATCACCACTGCTGCCGTCGATAAAATGCTCCCACCACTTCAACCACTGATATCACGTCTCTGTTTCCCCTACCAACAGCTCCACCAATGGCACCCTCACCATTGCCACTGCCACAAACAGCCCAATCCCCATCGCCGCCCCATACAAGTTAACATTGTAACCATCACCGTCACAACGACTACTTCTCTCATCACCACGATCACCACCACCACCATCTTCACCTGCTACCACCGCCACCGCCCCACCGCCACGCCCACGACGCGCAACTCCCACCCCCCGCACCGCCGACCGCCACCGCCACCGCATCCGCCACCTCGCCACCGCCACGACGCTACGTCCCACCACTACCATTCGCCATCGCCATCAGCTATCAACATCGCGCACCGCACAACCACCAGTGCTAACCTGCGCACGCCGCTGCCGCGCACGCGCGGCCGGTGCCACCCGCCGCGGCATCGGACACGCGTTTGCATGCGGCGGCGGCGGCGGGTTATTGTAAACGGCAATCTTCGTGTTACACACGGGCCGAGCCCACCTAGCCCCCAGGGCGCGCCGCCGCCGTGTCGCAACGCCCGCCCGCCCGCGCCCCCGCTCCGCCCTCGCCGCCACAGCCCCCTGCTCTCCTTGGACACCGCCTCCGCCGCGCCGGCGCTGCTCGTGAGTCAGCACAGGGCCTCCCACACAGGCGGCCCCCGCCCCCACATCCACGCGCCGCCGCCGCCGCAGTTGCTCGTCTTTCGTGGGACGCCCCCACGACGCTGCCTCTCGCCGCGTCAGCTCTCGCTCCACAGCACAAACTTCGGCAAGTCCATTGACTGAGCATAACAAAATAAATTATCACTTCGTAATGCACCTTGCAGATTAGTCAATCGACACGTTTTATTGACTTCCTGGCAAGAAATTTTGAATAGTAGAATTGTAAATAATAGAATCTTCATATTGCTTAGCCAACGTGTGAATATTAGACAGTGGCAAAACGTATTCGAAGATTTGTAGTCGTAGTATGGATAATCGTTATTACATTAATAATCACAGCTTTAACTGAACAAGAAGTACATTCTTAACAAAACAAGCTTCAAATTAACCTTATGTCCCTTTTAATTTAGTTGTCTCCTTATTCTATTCCCCTGACATCTCCGACTTGCCGTCGCGTCGGCGCAGCATTGCTTCCCCACCGCACCGCACCGACATCGCCTCATCATTCCGTGACGTCCCTGTACCTCTCCCGTACATTTCCCTTTACGTCTAAGGAGGCGACATTGATACCGATGAATTCTAAACATCGATGTTACTGTTAAAAAAATTGACATTTTAAACACGGATTTTTTTATTTTATTTTTTTTCAACATAGCTATGCATTCCCCCGGACGTTTTCGAGGCCGTGTCGCGTTTGTCAACCGGCGGCCCGCAATCACGCACGCACGCACGCACGCAACGTCCGGCCAATCGCGGTCACTCTCGCCTTCACCCTCTTCCTCGCCCTCGCTGTCGCCTTCGCCCCCGCCCGTGGGCGAGTGGGCGGGGCTGCACAGTGGGGCCAGAGAGCGGAAAGGTTGCAAAAAGTATTTTGAAGCGTTGTCCGGGATTTTTGGAAATAAAAAAACACATTTTATAATTAAATAATGACTTATTGTATTGATTAACCTTCAAATATTTATTTATATAGCCTAGTAAAAAGAACTTTCATCGTGTGACTCTTCTTCCAGAAGAGAATTTCTTCTTAAAGGCATTAACATTGGTGAAACTTTTAGGTCAAATGCCTTTGTTATCATTTTTCCCTATTCCATTTCTGAAATTAGTAGGTCAGATGCAATTAACACCCTACGAAGCACTTCCTTGTTAGTTTGCTCTCTGGATATTTTTCTGGTGAAACCTCCTCTACATTTTTTCTTCGTTTCTTTTTCTTTCCAAAGTGTTAAATAACAACACACAGATACCCTCTTGTTAATAAAGAGTTCTCATTACCCGGTCATGAACGAAAGTTTAAAAAATGAATATTGTAGGTAGAAAGGCTAAGAAAACTAGGTGTGCATAATTTTAAACAAAATACATTAACCCAAAATGGGTCAAACGTGGCAAAAATTGATTAATATTTTGAAAACTAGATGAATTTCAGAATCAGATTCAATTAATATCATAGCACAAAAATGCCCGAAAAGTAACTAAAATACGAAAAAACTGATTTAAAAATTTCATTCCATTGTGACACGTGAAGATTCTAATTGGAATTACCAAATTATTATTTATAGAGTAGGTTTTGTACTAATACAGATTTAAAGTACACACCTTGAAGTATTGCATCCATAGCACGTACGATTCTGCTGCTCCAGAGAGCAAAACTATTTACATCGAAAAACATCTCACTCTTCTTAGTGCGAGAACGAAGAAATGCGTCACCCGACACTTTTTTTTCAAACTTGCACTGAAAGCAGTGGCGTGATTCCCCATTCCTTTCCCGATCGAGAAACGTTGAAGGAGACATTTTGCTACTCCATTCACATGAAATGGAGCTTCTGAAGCATATTTTGATTTTGGACTTTCTGTCAACTTTCCCCTTCTCAGGACCCATTGTGCGACGCTGCCGTAAACGCGCTTTTACTGCGAACGCGCTGTCGAAACGCCTTTCGTCAGACGGCCTCTTGTTACGCGTGCTGCGGCCGTCATCGCTGACCATTTCCCTGGAATCGGCTTGAACTACTGTTGTCGCACGCCGCGCGTAAAAAGTTCGAATTTGAATCACTCAACGGCGTGGATACCATGTATTTCAAACTCCCCTTTGAAAAGGGCACATGCATATTAATAAATTTCAAATATTTTAAAATACCTTTGATTTGTATGTATTTTTTTTTCTAATAGAAAGATGCGAAAAATGCAAAATCGAGGAGGGGGAACTTATGTTAGCAGTAATACGAATGCCGTTCCTCAATGAAAATGGTCAGTAACACTGTATTCTGGGTCGATGGGGTCCCATATATCATTTCACCGATTCTGGCATTTTGCAACATCCTATTTTTTTGAATTCGCTTATCTTTTTTTTTTCAAGCTCCGTACTTTCTAGGCCCGAAGGGCTAATTTTCAAACGAGTAAGTCACCCTAAGATTTGATCTAAGATTTTACATTTCTTGAGTTTTTACTTTTTTCCTCGTTTCTGTAATTTATTTGAATTTATTTATTTTATTTATTTACGTCAAAAACAGTTAAAACTGAGTTTGACGTGCGATAAAGAGAATTTAATTTAAAGTCACATTTATGCCCAGATGCAAAACAAGGAGCCATCTCAGCATTTGCTCAAGGATTAGGGAAACCTGACGAAAACCTGATCGAGATGGGGGTCGTTGACCCAGATGCTGATGTACAATACTTGTTACACGTACTTTACAATTATGTATTCCAAATTATACATAATACATTGAATGTCATTGATAAAATTAATTTGGATGCGAGGTATAGTCGCTAATTGAATAGAAACAGTGATGCAGATGAATAGATTTTTGTTGGGATCTGCAATTATCTACTGCATTTTAAATGTGGCAGCACTTAAGAACATGAATCTCGTTCTCTTTGAAAATTGTCTTACGCGTGTGTCAGAATTGTCATTGTGACAAGAAATGAAGATTTCTGAGGAATCATGATAACATCATTTTCGAAATTAGAGTATTAATACTGTCAATTTTACTGTTACTGAGCTACACCTCTACCAAAACAATTGGTACCATTCTTTGTTACGAATCTTCTGAACCTTACGTTCCTGCAATAACGTAAGCACATTATGTGCCCGGAACCGTTTGTAACTCCAATAGCTGCATCAGCTGCAGCTGTAGTACCACTCGCCAAACGCAGCTGTCGGCTGTCCGCTCTCTTGAGGTAGTTTAAATAATAACACCTCAAGTTTTAAACACAAAGCAAGTATATTGATCACGAATTCATACATCAGGGATCAGTCGGCAATTTTATCTTCTCCGTTTCAACTTGGGAATTTTCTTCCTCCATATTTCGCTACTATTATTATATTATCCAATCTTCCCCGAATTTGTTACTATTTGGGTTTTTGCTAGTTGATGTCACATGGGTATTCAAGAGGCCAACACCCAGGCGTCTATTCTCTAGTGAACTCAACCCAGTTCTTTTCTCAACAACTCAGCCTCCTTGGTAACCGACCGGCCAATGCTGACTCTTCCCTCAACTTTTTATTATTATTATTATTATTATTATTATTATTATTATTATTATTATTATTATTATTATTATTTTTAGTTTCACACAACTCCTACAAAATTTACACATACATATCGTAACAGTTAACAATACGGACAAAAGCACATTCATTGAGCCGCAAACGAGATCGCTTTTTGCCGCAGCTGTCGCGGAACCTTCGCAAGAGTGGAAGAAACCGCGCTGTCGCGTGTGCGCATTTCCCGTGAATTCCCTTTCGCTTCCCTTGAGTGCACGCTGGGCGTGAAAGTCAACATTCGAGACTCCGGACTTCGCCTTAGTACGATTTCCCCACTCACATGTAATAATTGCCGCCACCTATCTTAGTGAGATTAGGCTCATCACGTCACATCTTCGGACTATATCTCATCAGTCATTAGAAATCAATATTTTCGACAAGTGAGTACGGCATAAAACAACAATAATAAAAACAATAATAATTTAAGTATGCTAGTTAAGAAGAAACTTGCAAAATGACTGAGATCGCTGAAGACAGGGAACTGATTAAATAATTTAATACACAAAAAGTGAGAAAAAAACTATGTATTTGTACCGTTTATTTATATCGTTACCGATTAATAATAAATAAATTATGTAACAACAATTTAATGTAATAATTATGTTACATAAGAATTAACAATGATTACACTTGGGTAGTGTTGCATCAAATAATAGTGTCATAATTCGTTATGGTTAATAAATTTCATATTTTTTTACTGTTAGGTATCATTATTACATTTATAGTAATTATTATTATTAGCTAATAGCTAGCGGAGCCCGTGCAACGCACAGAAGAAAGTGCTGCAGGAAAGTTAGGACGGGAAATGCTGCATATCCACAACATTCACTATGTTTCGTATTTACCAAGATATTTAAGTCCGGTAAATATATACAGTTCAGTTTTCGTGCAGATTGGACGTACAGAAAACGAGCAGACCAGACTGCACTATTTCTGTCAAAACATTTTTGAGCACGTTCATGACCTTTCTTACCTACTTTCTGAATCAAGCGCCTCTAGCGGAAAAATCGTTCACTAACTTCTGTCTCTCTCTCTCTATCTCTCAATATTTTTGTACCTCACTTGTTTAAAACCGTTCAATGGGGGCCGATTAGGAGGTACATGAAAATCGACCGCTTTACAGCTTTAATTTATATGTTTGTCAATATTATGGCATTATTCTTTTAGCGATAAATACGTTCTTATTAAAATACAAATCTAAAGTAAGAGTTATTCACCTCAGTATTAATTTCAGTTACTAGTAATTACTATTTTAGTAATTAGAATAGTTAGATAATTTTAGGTATTTATTTTTTATTCTCAGATTTTCAAATGAAAGTATTATTTAATATTTCACGTCCATTATGTCAACCAATCGAGTTGACAACTTATATCATTTGAAAATAATGTATTCTTATCTCGCTTGAAAGCTGGTACTAAACTTTGGTGTCATGTTCTTTAAAGCTAAATCTATGTTGCGGCAACAATTTAAAAACAACTTTGACAGCCACCATCAACTCCACGTATTACTGAACGGATACCTACGCTTCAGTTTTGCCACCGCACGTAAAAACTCCTTTTCCCTCCGGAAGGCGATTTTCATCCCTTCCTCGTTCGCTTCCTGTCTGAAACTGAAATGCAACACCTCATCATAACCTGCCGTCCTGTCTGTGGCGACAGGACACATCATCCACAGGACAAGCAGTTAAACGCCCAGACACGCAACCGGTCGGGCGGGTGGATGTGAAGCAAAGAAACTGGGAAAGCAACTCTGAAAATAAATGTGCAGAAAATTAAATCAGAAAATGAAAGTTGCCATTGACATTTGGGCCACAAACAACTAATTCAATTATACAGAGATTCTTACAAAAACCGCTAAGAATGATGGAAGCAACGGGCAAACGTAGCGCTACACAGAGACCTAAAAATGCCATGAGAATGAATTAAAACAAGCATATTAAGCTGTGTACAATGGCTAGAAAACCATCGAATTCCCTAGTCATCAACCTTCTATATAAGAGCAAAGAAACCCACCGTATAACTAAAATTTCACCCTCACAACTCAACTACGGATTCTCAAATAAGTCCCACAACCAAACACATTATTCTCAACTCCCAACGATCAAAACCGCTAAGTGTTTCGTCATATACGCAGCATGACGGTGGCTTGTCCCGCTGGAATACTCACAATTGTACTGTTTTACTAAATTCCTTCTTTCATATTTTCTGATTATTTTGTATAAAATATATTGTAAATTTACTTTGGAAAATAATAAAAAATGAAATTAAAGTAATAGAAAACATAGTAATAAGGAATATAAAGAATTGATGAATCTTTATCGAATTATATAAAAACATGAAGAATAAAGTAGTGGAAATGAAATTCAAACTAAAAACAAACTACATAAATGCAAAATAAATACAGAAAGTTACAAGATTTATCAATTAAATGAAACACTGTTCTAAAACCCCGTTATATTTGATCTTACATAAGCATTATCCGTACACCACTTTTCCTAGGTTAAAGGAAATTAGTTGGTTGGAAAAAGTATTTCAGTTGGTGTATTTGTTTAGTAAGTATTTTGAAGTGTTGTATCACATCAAAATCATGGAAAATTATTGATAACCGAAAGAAATAATAAAGCGTTTAAGATCGAGAATGCGTGGAGAATTAACAAAGACATGTATAAAAGAAAAAAGTAACCCACTCAGCCAGCCAGAGATCGAAAGGCTGCTAAGGCGAGAAACCCACAGCCGCCGTATTACCAGCGTTAAGCCGTCAGCGAGAGTAGCTATCACGACCACTGGGAGCGCTCAGAGACAATGGAGAAGCGGCGCGAGACGACCATTAAGGATAGATGACTCCTCTGCAACCGCGAGGCGAAACGGATCCTGGTCCCACTGCCCGAGGCTGCAACGAGGAGGAAGGAGGTGGCGGCGGCGGAGGTAGCTGCGAAGTCGGTGAAGGATGCTACGTAATAAGCGATGGGGGCGGTGGCAGCGAAGAAAGTAGCAGCGGCGGGGCTGGGGAAGACCGCAGTGGAGGAAGCCGGGAACGGCTCAGGATCTCGCGGTGTCGGAGACAGCCGCTGGCTCAACGGAGAGAAGTGGTGATTGGAAGCTGAGGCTCCGGAGACAGGAGAAGAGGTAAAGATAGAAGTGGAGCTGGGAAGAGGCTGAGGATGCAGCAAAAGCAGTGGCGAACCAGACTGAGATGGCTATAACAACAGAGAGGGCGTGGAGATGGTGATTGAGGAGTGGGGTAGAGGTGGCAATGGCAGTGACGATAAAACAATTGGCAAGTGGTGTCGGTAGCACGAGTGGCGACGGCGTGGAAGACGGTGACAGCTGCGGTGAGCGACGGCAGCAGTCAGAATGATAGGTTGTGGTAATAGGCGGCGTGAAGGTGATGCACTTATTCTTAGTGCACGGACATGAAGGTTTGGTGAAGGTACTTTGGATAGGAACGGTGGAGGTGGAGGCGACTGAGCAACCTGCGATGTGCGAGTCGACGGTGAGCGAGTCGGGTCGGTGGTGAATTCAGCGTCGGCGATGGTGCCAATGGCTGCAACAGTTGCAGTGATACAGGCAGCGACGGTGGTGTCGGAGGCAAGGTCGCGGAGACGGCAATGGACGCTGGGAAAGGGGGGAGAAAGGGGGGACTGGAGACGGAAAGGAAAGCGGAGGAGCCAGAAAAGAATGTGGGGTCAGAGTCAGTGAAGATGGAGGTGACGGAGACAGCGGCAAAAATTTGGAGCCGTTTTTTGGAAACATCCTGATTTTAATATTTTTTAATATTACCTATTGTTACTCACATTTTCTCTAAAATTACTAAAATTGTCAAAAAAAGTGTACATCACATTAATTAAAGAACTAATTGTGAAGGATAAATTTCATTTGAAAAAAAATTGTTATTTTCAATATCGAACTTTTTGGGGACGCTGAAAAAATTTTAATTTTTAATTTTCAGAAATTCAAAATTAAGAGTGAAAATCAGACCTATGACGTCTCTATGGGAGTTTTACTTTATTATTGCAAGAAACATAGAGAAAAAATTGGATCAGTTTTCGAGAAAATTTTGAAGAAATTCCAGGAGAATCATATAAGTTAAGTAAATTTAAAGAATGTTTCTCAAAATTACAAAGCTTGGAGTCGGGCCAGATAGGACCGGGAAATATTCATTTTGGACAAAATCCTTCGAATAGTTCAGTCACTAGAGACAGACGGACAGTCAGACTGACGTTTTGAAAAACAAAACAAAAAAACACTTTTTTGGTTTCAGCGCTCCCCAGTACGTATATTTCCGTTGCAACCTCGAAATCAATTTCAGGTGGCATGACATAACTTTTTCTATTCTACTTAAATTACTCCATATGTAGCACGTACGTATTCGAAACCGTAACAAGCGATGGAAGTGGAGTTGGCAAGGGAGGCGTTGTCGGAGTAGAAGACGTCAGCGGTGGCGGAAGTGGAGGCAAGCAAGGGAAGTGCAAGCACTGGCGCGGGGACAAGCGGAGACGGAGGCGGGAGGCGGCGGCGGCGGCGGCGGCGGCGGCGGCGGCAGAAGAGGAGGCGCTCTCAGAACACGCGCCCGTTTCCTGCAGTGGCCAGACTCCCACGACCGACCGCCGTCCGCTGACCGGCTGAGCCTAATTGACTGGCTTTCTGCGTTTTTTCGCTCTCCCTCCCCGCGGCTTTTTCTACGTTTATGGCATCTATAGGGAAGTAATAAACGCCACGGGGGCAAGAAGGCAGAAATATGCAGTGGGAAAGCCGCACCGGGGGCTGTATGGCGCAGGAGCCCCGCTTCAGGGGACGCGGGGGGGCCCTGATTTCCCCGGCGTGGGCGGCGGGGTGCGGAGTGGTGGTGAGTAAAGAAAAACTGAACTTTGTATAGGGCATTTTGTTTTATAATTTCTCAAATTGAAGAATTCTTCAACAGATGGATCACATGACTTCTACCTAAAAATAGATCGTTTTTACTTTATCGTACACGTACGTATATACGGAGTAATATACATAGTATACAACATAAATTCTGTATAGAGAAAGTTATGTAATGCTGCGGGAAAAAACTACGATATGAAAAACTCTTATACAGAATCAGGCAAACTCTGATACAGGCCCTGATACAGAATAAGTGGATAATTCCTGTTTAATATTTAGTAAATTATTCCCTTTAATATGTTACATAGATTTCACGAACAGTGAGTCTTTGATAACGAATAAGTGTTGTTTTTGTATCAAAACGCATATCCGTCAGTACGTCCGTCCGTTCGTTCGTCCGTCTGTCGTTTGTCTGTCGTCTGTCTGTCATCTGTAAATTACGTTAGAGTCTGAACTATGCGTTGGATTTTGTTCCAAACTAAATACTCCCTGGTCGATTTGGCCTCACTCCAAACTCTGCGATTTTGATTTTGAGGAAACGCGAAAATTACCAATGTGGTAGTAAATGTCACCTTAGATGAAACAAAATAACGTAATTTTCAAATGGCATTGATCGGAAATAGGTTAACAAAATATTCAAAACTTTTCATAAATATAATTTATATGAGATACGTAAACCAATATTTAAGTAATATACAGCCAAACATAGTATTGGACCGTTGAATTGCTCTACGACATTGTCTTTCAAATATTTAGCACAAAATATAGTATTGTAATAACAAAATAATTTTCCTAGTTGGCACTCGTGATTGGAAACTTGTACTTACCTTCACAGTTTATTGATTGTAACGTGTTATTTTCCTGAAGATTTTGCCGCCCAGAGACTCAAACGCCCGTTCAAGAAGCAACTGGGAAATGTAAAGTAAACAAAACACTGGAGCGACATGCATCAAAATGGCTGCCACTTCGCTTATCTCACATATTTATTTCAAAATTCCGAACTAATTTCCTATCGTTGCCCCCTGCGGCATTTCATCTGAATATCAAAGATCTCTTTCTGCATTAGTTAGGAAAATAATTATTTTAACACACATTATGTACATGTCCGATTTAGTTTTCAGGCTCCAACCGACCCCTGCGTGTCCTCTTCCACATAGCATACTAATAGCTAATGATAATCCTAGACCATAGGAACGAACACTGTTAACTTTATTAAACTTAAAACATAAGTTAAATTATGTCCATTCCAAATAACAACATAGTCACCATTATCACCTGGTACTTACATGAAACACATTAAGATAGAGAAATAACTGTTAGCATCCGGCTTACCAAAACAATTTTTTTTTCAAGCCTAAAATGTGCATGCGCCCATGAACAACTCAGAAAGCAATATAACAAGGCCCAAGCTGATGTCCCCAAGATACATTCAATTATAAAAAGCGTGACGTATTAGAGTTAAAAACATCCGAAATAATGTTGCAACTCAAAGTGAGAGAAAAGTTAATAGTCGTAATTTTTAATGATATTTTTGGCTAATACATTCCCATTCATGTTTTCTGTTGAATTAAATTTAAATCAAATTTTGTCCCTTAAATTTGAAGTTAGAATTCAAAAACCAATAAGAAACCTATTGAATAACGCCTTTGTTTATATTTTTTTAATTCATTAAGTGAATAATTTTCGAAAAACAGATTCTCGCTACAAAGACAATGAAATATTTACGCCACCGTTGGTCTGAGGTAAGCCGAGAATAATTTGTAATTCATTTTGTGCGTTTGAAACTTGTTCTCTCAGAACGTTCATCATTGACACTAATCAATTACAAATCTTGAGAGGACATAACTGATAACCGATGTTTCCATTACCCTAGACAGTCTTCAATCCGACTACCTCGGTAGAATTCCCTTCAAATATGTGTTCCCGGAGGTCAAGCAACTGCCTGTGGATCTAAGAAGCTGGTATGGTTCCCGTAGATTACCAAGCATAGCACTTTGACTTAAAATGCCGGGATAGCCATTGGTTCCAGTCGGTATATTTTGCGACTTGTTCTGCCCCAGGCTGCATGCTGCCTAGTGTAGTCGCTCCCGCTCTTTTTTGGGACTCCTTGGACTATCTCTTCCCCTTTCATTCCCTTGTCCTTCTTTATCCTCCTTCTCTGTGAGCTGGTTTTGGACAAGTGTAAACATCCAATCTTGAAATTAAACACGGGTTACAGCGATTACTAAATGGAAAGAATCCGATGATCGTGTTTTTATACACTCGGGAGTTACGACCCACTAAACTGTTTTTTGCGGTAAAATGTCTTCACTCTCAAAACGTCTTGAAAGGGTTCAAAAACATGTTTGAACAAGTTTTTCGTTTTATTACATGTTAATTAGATTGAACAAATAACGACGAATATGGTACTTCTTCCTATTAAAGACCAGTTACTCAATCATAACAATAACAATTTTCCAAAAACATATTGTTTATTGTCATTAATTCATATGCCATATGAACAATATTCTTTAATAAAATCATTCACTGAATTGCTGACGCACAGAATAATTGTAATTAGGAATTTGAATTATTAGAAAGGAATTAACTTGTCATTACGTAATGATTCATTTTGAACATTTCGTTTTTCTCCAGTGTGCTCACTTTGCTATTTTTTAAAGGAAAAATTATGTGTTTAATTGTAGTATTTAATGATCAAAGTATATTTTTTCTTTGGAAAGAGACCATTACATTTAATCTGCAACAATATAAAGAATACCTGTATTTTGATAATGCCAATCAGTGATATGAACATACCTAATGATATAACGGTATTAACTGAATGTTTGCAAAAGCAAGTTTGGTGTCCTTTCTGATCTTTGGTTACATCACTGAAGACTTATATCTGATTTGTATAAAAAGAAATGTTGAGAAAAAATCTAATGATTTATTAATTAATGATTCTTTTTTATCTTTTTCTGGCAGCATAAATTATAGCCATATGCAGGAAACACATAAAATCTAATGATGTGAAAACTATTAATTTTTGTTTAATAATAATTACGTAATAACAACTAACAGCCAGAGAAAAAATAATTTTTATAAAACCAATTATATATGCATTATGAATTTCCAATGTGCACAGGAAATGAAATAAATATATGCAGCCAAGAACTCGGGGAAATAACCAAAAACAAAAGAACAGTTTCCATTTTGTCTGAAAATACTAATACTGTACTTTATTCTCTTTTTCCATCTCATTCTGAGCGAAACGATTGAATTCGCATTGTGTTCATGGCACATCTCCAAGTATTTGATGTTGTTATTTCTTAGAATTTACAATTTCATTCAGTTTGCACAGTATTGACCAAAACATCGCAAATGATACTGAATGTGTCGCATACGAACTCAATTAACCCGTCGATTCACGTTGCCAGAAGAGCTAAATGAACCTTCAGTACGTTATTTTCACAAACAGATTAGACCACTGAACTCATAAAAAATCATGCTTTCAACTCAACAGCACATTCTCACTAACGAATCAATCAAAATAAGGAAAGAAGAACAAGAGAAGTAAAGAGAAAAGGAAGAAAAAATGAAGGAAGAAAAAAGGAAAAATGAAGGAAGAAAAAAGAAAGAAAGAATAGAGATAGAATGAAAAAAGAAACGCTACGAAAGAAGGTATCTAAAAAAAAGACTATCGCATCTTCATTCCTACTCTGGAAGGCCAGTGGCTATGTCACACCGCAATGAACTCTCCAACGACGCCGCCGCTGCCGCTGCGGGCGTCCCTCAGCGGCGTCCAGCGCCGGCGGCGGCGTTCGGCGCCGTCTCAGGTCGTTCGACGTCGAGTTTATCCGTACGTCTCCGGCGCCCTTAAAAATACGCCCGATTTATTTCCTTGTTTCTCCATAAAGGCACTTCCACCTGCGGCAGCGGCGGTGGCTGCCCCCACCTTCG
>BOPP01000001.1:23472080-23483187 GCA_017312745.1 Gryllus bimaculatus | reverse complement strand
CGCCGCCGCCGTCGGGGCCACCGGCTGTGGAGAGCCCATTGTTCCCGCTCTTATCTCTGCGCCGTTCTGCACCTTCGCCGCAACACCACGCCATCGCCGGCCGTACGTCAAATGGCGGCGAGCACCCTGATATTTAGTTGTGCCGGTGAATGCACTCGTTATTTAACTTTGCGTTTGGTCAAGCCATGTCTTTTAATGGATTTTCGCTTTTTCATAGCCGTGAAATCATATATTTGACCTTTTCAATAGAGTTATTTACTTTAGGGAATGGGTGAAAGGAATATTGCCTAAAGTAGCGAGAGTGAGTTTGTAGAATACTCAACATATAAACGCGTACCTTTCTGATGTATAATTAAATACCTTTACCCTGGAACATTAAATCGAAACAATGTTGAGCATTTTAAATAATTACTCGTATTCCCCAACGTCTAATGACACTCCTTTTTGCAAATGTATTACGCCATACTTGCACGTTTTGTAATCTATTGATAATAGATGGTTATGTTATAATAGGGATTTTATAATAGATGGTTATGTTATATCAAGCCAGAGAGACATAAAATTGTTTTAACGTGGAGAAATTACTTGGCAACTCACACAGCCGCATGTACGCGTTCTTTTCTTTCGATTGTCCGCGTCCGCCGTTCAGATTAGTTAGGTTCGTCGCTGTTCGCTGCATTGAAGTCTCCCAATTTTCTCGTGCGTGCCCAGTATCGCTAGCGCTGTTTTCTGCGTCACCCTGCGCCGACGTATTCGCCGCGCGTCGGAGGCCGCTCTCGTGATTTACGACCCCAACCTTTCGCTTTTTCGCGTACGAGCCGCATTTAATTCGTTCATGAACGCTGTGAGTTACGCTTATGGTTCTGAACGGCGAGTAACTTCAGCTGACAAAAAGATTTCGAGATACAGAGTTTGGTGCTATAATAAGCAAGTTGTACTTAAAAGTGCTAAAAGCAGAACATGCGAGACGTGTATTACAATGTGGGCAATAAATTCTTGACATCGTACCGCGCATTGCTTGAAGGTTTCTTGTACAGGATGCTCTGTTCTTGTTACCGTTGGGGGCGCGTCCGACGTCTGTACATTCCGTTAGCTGGTTGATGGCAGTAAAAATCCTCCGCCACCAAATTCTACCGGTTCAGTTCCCGGCCGGTGTTCTCGCAGGCTCCAGCGGTCACCGCGCCGGCGGAAGACGGACAAAAGCAAGCAGACTGGCGAGTTGCCGGCGGCGCACGCAAGAATGTTGATGGACATAATTTTCGTGGAAGATAATAAAATTGCCGAAGGATGTAAAGGCTTGTCTTGAATCTGTGTGAAAGTAATGCGTGGGCCTTGATAGCGAGCGAGGAGCATGCAAGGCTTTATTATGCTAAAAAAAATCATCAGACGTACATGGAGTAAAGAGTCCGTTTGTTAAAAATGCTGTATAACTTCGTTAACACGATTTCGATTACTCAAATTTCTTGATATCTCGATTTCTTATTGCCTTCCAGCTTTTATATCCATTTTCTTGCCATACGGCAACTCGGACGTTATTAAATCGAAATATTCTGCAATATGAAATATTTTTCTCTCGCCTTATGATTCGAAATATTGAGATATCATGGCCCCAACCATTATTAAAAAGCTTTTTTTCCGAACAATTTAATATCATTTATTTCATATTCTTTCATTTCTATATTCCATATTCTATCATTTATTATATTTATTTCTTATTAAATATTACAGATCATAGAAAAGAATTATACGATTTCTCCGTCATTTTGAGGACAAAATTATCTTTTTCACCGTCACGTACGCATCACGTGACGTTTTTATACGATTAACTTAAAAGTAACTATCGAAAGTGCAGTTGAGTTTAACGGGACTGCCCGCCCTCACATCTTCAGCCAACCGCTTAATGCCGCTCCGCCAAGTCGATACTGATCTACATGGCGCTTTTATTGTCGGCGCATGCCCGTTAAGCGTCGAACAAGAAGACCGCTGCCGGGCGCACATAGATATATGTGGGAATAGACTCTCGGAAAATCTTATTTTTATGTACGACCGAGCATAAAAATACCCCGGCTGCGATAAGCGCATTGGACCACAAAGAGCCGCCAGCTCGAGGGTCTAATGAAGTGGAATCTGAGCCGACGGCCGCTGCTGTGGCCACCGCCGCCAGCGCCTCCGGTGCAGAGCGAGGCGGCGCTTGGGGGCGGTGGCTTTGCTTCGTTCCCGCGCCCTACACGCCGCGGCTCCTCCGACGCCGCCCCCGCAACCTTCGCCATCGCGACTATCGGTGCACCATCTCAGCGAGCGTGTTCCACCTCCACCATCACCAATTCGCTAATTACTTCTGCCTTCTCGGCCGCCCCGAACAAGACCTCGGAAGATTTATGTACGGTACGCGGGACGCTGCGCCGCGAGGGCGGGGAGCGCGGGGGTGGAGGCGATGCGGGGAGGGGGCGGGGCGTGTTCCGAAGGCAGCAAGCGCGTACGGAGATCGCCAAAAAGAAGAAAACGCGCCGTAATTGGCCGTAATGCGAAGCAGACCGGACTTCGTTACGTCAAACAGATGGCTTACGTCGGCGTTTCCGAAACTGTCTATCGCTCTAGAAGGAAGCTCGATCGGAGATGTGTTATTAGAAATATAGAATCCGAGTAATTACAGCATTGCACGACGTGCGTCGAGCGGCGCCGACGGGCTGCACGACAGACGGGAAGGGCCGTCTAGCGGCGTGGGCGAAGCGGACCGGCGGGTGATGGCGGTGCGGAGGGGGTGGCATGAGGAGACGGCGTGGTGGGGCTGGAAGGAGTATGGGGCGGATCGGTGGCAAGGCGGAGACAGCGGGGGGAGATGAGCAACCGTAGGGGAAGCCAGCAGCAAGCAATGCAGTCGAGTCACATGGCCGGGGATGCACTAGGATGAGACGGAGACGACGCATGTGGGTAGCATGGGGTGCGCGGTGCGAAACGGAGGACGGGGTGGGGGAGGCGCGGAAGCTGTGACGCGACGATGGAAAGCTTTGCTGGCACGGGTGTCGCGTAGTGATTTGACCGCCTGTGTTTGCTCAATGCCTCTGCAGCAACACTTAAGGCGGTCGTAAGGTGCTAGTCTCGACAGTGTCTACATAGGTAGATCTGAAGGACAATTCTAGCGGTCAGCTGCTGCCATTGGTAGTTTCTCTGATTTTTCCGATCAATTTTGGAGTACGCCGGAGCACTATCTTTACAAAGCAACTATAGATCGCGAGCGATCTTTCCTTTCTCTTCCTTTCCCTATCCTCTCCCCTTACATACACTCAAATACTTTTACTTACATGCCCTACACAACCGCACATGTCGGGAGGCCAGTCGGAAGGTTAAAGTTCCTCCCGGCTCGGACAGGGTGTCCCGCTGGAGGACTTACTCGGAGGGGGAAAACGCCGTGTATGTTGCCACAAGATCTATCTATCCAGCGGGGGAAGATCACTACAACCTCCCGGAATAAAATCCTTCGTTACACTAAGAGGAATAATTACCTTAAGAGTTCAGTGCCTGTAAACATCAATCAATCGATCGATCGGAGCGGGTCGAGGATCGAGTTGTGTCTGGAGCGGGGTCAGTAGGTGGCAGAGAAGAGATGTGGGGTGCGGTGCGGGGCGTGGAGTAGGGTAGCACGGGTTGAGGTGGTGGCGTGTGGGGACGCAGAGCGAGACAAGGACATGGCGGGATGACGGAAAGGCAGGGCGAAGCGTGGCCCGCGCGGGACGGGAAAGGGGTGAAGGCCATGCCGGGCAATGCGGCGGTGGAGGCAGTGCAGCCAACGGCTACTCGGCCGCAGGCGGGGGAGGGGTGAAGACCCGGCGCCGGGTCGGCCGCCGCCGCCGCCACCCACATCGCAGCGGAGCTGACTGACGGCTGAGAGGCGGGACCCGAGCGGACCATTTGTAAGGCGGACGGCGGCTCGCGACCCGTGCTGAACTTTCGGCATTTCAGCGCCCCGAGCGCGGGCACACCGGCAACAGATCGATCGATTCGCCAGAGCACCCGCCCCTCGCAGCAGATAAGATTTTTTGTGGGTTGCATGCGATACGAGTGAAAGACACATGGTGATCGTACTTTGAGTAGTGGAAGATTTCAGATCAGTTGATTGTGGAATAGGAACTGATCTCGAACACGGTTGAAAATTGGATTGGATCTGGATTGATATGTTCTAAAGATAAAAATTATTATTGATGTTTTAATTAAAAATCTTATTGGGCTACATTAATAAAGATCGAGATATTCAAGGTTTGTAGATCTCCAAATAATGATATGTGATGTATTTATTTCTTCATTTAACAAATTCACTTCACTGTGCTGTTGAGGTATTTCTTCATACAGAGACACTTCACCCTTCATTTTCACCGAATTTGAATAATTTGATGCACAAAACACAAAAGTATGTTGTGCCAATGCACCAAAATCCATGTTCTTCGGGCATCATCAACGAAAGTTTATCTATGATTATAAGAATATTTTTATCGATCATCGAAACATTAATAATCGGCCCCGTTTCAATCGAAACGCTTTTTTGAAACTTTTCTCATTATAGCTTCGAAACTCTTACAAGGATTTGGAGAGATTTGTGTGCCAGATCCTTGCCTACATGAGATCACTTCCTCAGCACACTGGCACTACTGTCTGTGTTCCCCACTCTCCGCCTCCCCACTTATTTATTGACGTATTGTCTTTATTACCGCTTCGGACACATCTTTGCTCTTAACGCTCACCGCCTCTTGTCCGTCCCGATCGTTTCCTGGGTTGACAAACTCTTTACTGACCGCGTTCCCAGAAGAGGCCGACTCCGAAGGACGAGTTCCAGCCGCAGCTTCCGCCGCCGTCTCCGCTCCCTGCCGCCCGCGCAATGTCCTCGTTGATGCCGCGCCACCTCCATCCCCAACGCCTCCCTCCCCAACTCCATCCTCACCCATTCAAGTCCCCCCACTATACCTTCCCCTCGATCACATCGTCTTTGCAGGTACATTACCCTTCCACCACAAAGGTCAGGCTGCCCTCGCCGCCATACCCCTCCAGCCCGCTCTGTTTCGTAACAACCCCGCTATTAAAAGATAAAGGGCATGCCCGCGGCCACACTATCCACCTATCACTATCCTCTTGGATCCTCATACCATCTGCACCATCGCGTCGTCTGGCTTCTCTCCAATTCGTCGCCAATCATGTCGTTACGGTGGATCCGGTGCAAACCCAACTATCGACTTCGTCTCAGCTATTCCTTCCCGTCCCGGCTCCTTTCATTTCTTCCGACATTTCTGTCATTACTCTCCCTAACGCTTCTACTCTTGCATCCTTTCAAGGCTTTTGACCTCACCTTTGTCCTAATCTCCGTCCTCACCAGCACCCCCACCTCCGACTGCATCCTCTCTCGCTTTCCTCCTTCCCTACTCCATTACCTCCGTCTTCCTCGGCGCCCTCGTCAGCGCTTTGGCTTCTGCCCTCGCCTCCCACTCACCTCCACAGCCGTCCTTTTGCTCGCCCCCACATTATCCGCTACTCTTGCTTCTACCGCCATCTCTACTATCGCCTCAGCCCTTTCCTCGGTTCTTGCCTCCTTTGCCCTCGATTGCCCCTAGCCCCCTAGCCCATGCCCCCTAGCTGCGATTCCCCTAAGAGTCTCGAACACATTACCTAAGCTATATCGAACACATTACTTCCAGAAACCTTCTCCAAAGCCAAGGCATCACTGACTCCGACATCCATTTCTGGAATCATTCTCATCCCGAACTATTTATGGACCCTTCCACCGTTGGATATAGCCCTTCTCCCTATCCATTTATATCCGAGACATTAAACAAAATGATCTCGTTTATTGAATATTTCGGTGCACTCGAAATTAAATGAAACATCATTATTTTGTATAATGTGCTACGCTTAGTTTAGGTTTTGAGAAGTGGGTCATAGGCAGAAGTGGGTCGCAAACAAGAGTTTTTTCAGAGCGCTAATATTTCGTTATTTTATTTTTATTTTTACTTTTTGCATGGAAGAGAAAGAAATGGTCAAATTCTTGCATGTATCGAAGTCGTGTAGCAGTGACGTCGCATCTATATTAATTAATAACCGACCGCTCCGATCCCTTTCAAAGTCGAAATGCAACCCCAAACTTTTTAACAAAAACCGAAATAAAATCGTAAATATTGTATCAATCTAAACCGACACAAGAAAGTACTTGGAGCCTTGTATATCCCACTCCGTCAATTCTATTGCCGTATCCACCCTCTCACGGTGAGTCGCCTCACCGGTAGACATTCCCAGCACTCGCCCTGTCGACGAAGCGCAGGTGTCACCTACCAAACCGCCCCGAGACTAACGGCGTAAACAAAGAGACGGCACTCGATAACCCCACAGTCGCTGTATCACTTCAAGTAAGTTCTCCTGGGAACTGGATAGACGGAAATCTTTCCTTCGGGAACTTGCTTCAAGAGGACATGGCTACGAGTGTGGTATCTTGACTTTTATTGCATCATTTAACCTTTCGGTAAAAGCCTTCTCCTGCAGTGGGAACAGTTGCCTGTTGGGAATATACTGCTGTATTTTTGTTTAATTTACCCATGCTTCTGTATTATTTTCTATTGTTTGAACTTCTGGCTACAGCTTACAGTAGATTCTTCAAATTTGCAATAGTATTTTATATAAGTAAAAAAGGAATATTAGCATCATCTCTCTCTATATATTATGCTAAGAAAATATGACGTTTTTCACCCGTTTAAAAGAAGTCATCACCATAAAACTCCATAGACGTATTACTGTTGGATAGCGAATCACTTTTCGTGGTTACATCTAACAGAATTGTGGCAAAAACAGAAGTTCGTGGATTATGACATATTTGGTAAACCAGACGCACATGCAATCCGCAATGCATGTTAGGTTGCAACACATTTTACCATCGTTCACAATTCAGTAACGGTGAATCCTACAACCATAACGCCACATCACCCCGTTACTTATATAGCGGGGACGTGCGAATATTGTGTTGCGAACTTGGCGGAAATATGCGTGTGGTACCCGAGTTATATTTGTTTAAGCAGTATTCTTCAAAATGAGATTCTTTTAAATCTTCTTTTATATTTGTAGAGATTTAACTCTTTTGGGTACACCCACTTGGTTGCATAGTTTGAAGGACAGAATCGAGTAATGTATGAAATCTTGAATCTATGAATCTTGAAATCTATTAAAACTTAAATTGCCACACATACCGACTCACACTATAATGCTTCAACATACAGTTCAGGGAATGACTGAAGTTGTGTTCAATATGAAACATTCATATATTTCATCATTATTTTCCAAGTTCGTAATGTTCGCATCGGTCCAGCTAGAGTATATTTAAACTTCAAATAAATAATGTTCATCTACAAGTTTCATTTCAACGAAACTCACGCATTTATTCTTACAATTAAGCTAGCAATTAAATTTGTCGTTGCAGAAAAATTATTATTTGTATTTTTTTAACGATCCTTACCATATACGAGTATTTAATATTTCCTTCATTTTAACATTTATTTCCTTAATTCGTTTTGTGAATAATTATTAATAACCTGTCACTTTTAATAAATGCATATAAATTTCGTAATGAATGTGTTATGTTCAATTTGTGAATATTTTCACATTGGAAAGAAATAGCGAATTATCCTACTGAAGTGTAACATGGCATTCAAAGTTATATTGCATGAATGTTCCAATTCGAACATTTAACGTGTTTTGAATACTGTACGTCCATTTATTTAGAGCATAAACAGTTGTTAGTGCTCGCGTCATGTCATCTGCCAACTGCTATCTCCTCTGTTGTCACAGGGATTGCCGCGTGTTGACTCAAGGGAGTCCTATAGTACTGTCGCTGACATTTTACTTCTGACGAAATACGGGAGAGAGCATCTAGCGGTGATCCCGTGCGACCACCTGAGGTATCCTTACGATCCGTGCCATCATAAATGTTTCTTATGACGATGCTTAGTTTTATTGATATATTATGTTTATTCATTTTTGCCATTGATTATATTTATCACCACTACTCCTTAAACCCTTTCCTTTATTTTAGTAATGCATCTTTATCATTCATCCATTTAGTCGATCAACGTATTTAATTTCAATTAATTACTTTTTTGAAATGACTGCTATTAGCGGATTTCATATTCCTATTAAATATATTGGTGTTGATGAAGACAGCGAAAGCTGAAATCTCTAAATAAAAACAATGGAAAAAGTATTTTTCAATTACGAGTATTTACTTGGCTATCCGGGGGACGCCGCGCCCAGGGCACAGGTGCCAACGTTTCGGTCGCTATACTGCGATCTTCATCAGGGAATAGATATTATTAACTACGTTCTGATGAAGATCGTATCTGGTGAAGAAGAATCGATGTATCAATTTGCGCTTCTCACACTACCTATTTTTTTTACACTGAAACGTATGATCAATTTTTAATTTTTCAATTATTTAGCGCCTTCTGATTTCTTGGTCCCGTACTTAAGTTGACTAGAAACGTGTGGTTTCTACATTTCTAACAAAACTTCCATCGTGGTAGTTTCGAAGGGCATGATCACTCAGATGGTTGTAAGCCGACAAAATCAAAGTATATTCTGTTCTTTCTTTTGTTTTCCGTTCGCCCCTCCCCCGCCCCAGCTCAGGACATTGCGGGAGTGTGTGTGTGTGGGAGGGGGTTAGGGTTGTGCGTGGCGCGTCGGGCGCGGCGAGAAGGCTGTCTCGAGAGCGCGCTATCGCGAGCCGTGTGTTTGTGCGTGTTTGGATGTAAGAGCGATCTCTATGTCGTGCTTATCGGCCCGCGCGCGCATCCATCACAGCTGTCAGCGAGGGCGAGGTGACGACTCGGCGAGGCGCCGCCACGCCCACCCGCCCACCCGATTGGCCGAAGCTGCTCCGCCAGGCGGTGGTCATAGTGGAGACGATTTTGGCCGAAATGTATGTAGCCCGACGTCGGACCGATATTCGCCCTGCAGCCGTTGATTCGGACGCCGTCGGAAGAGGTGGGGTTCACTGTAACCATTTTTGTTTACACGTACCTCGGCCGACTGAAATGTTGGTCAAAATTGGCTCAACAGTGGCCGCCGCCTTAGAACGCTGGGAGGACGGAACATTGAGTGACTTAAGATTATCGTGCTCCCAGAAAACATCGTAGGAGCCATTCAAAAACACGAATACAAAGTTTAACTTATTAATCAAATGCTCCACTCAACCGGGAAGGTTTGAAATTTATAAAAGATATACCTTTCATTAATTTGAATATTTTTTAATCTTTAAGTTAATATTATTATAATTATTCCAAAGATAAGGTGAGAACGTTCTTTCTATAAATACCCTCCTCCTCATTGACTTTCTTCAGTTTTCACAGCCCGTCCCTCAGAAAAAGGGGTTTACTGAATTTCCTTTTCTGTCAGTTATTAATTATTTCATTATTTGTACGAGAATTTCAAATGAAAAAGTTGAGAAATGTCTTTAAAAATAGTTTCTCTAATAGATTTTATTTACGTGATACGATTGTGACTGTAGTGTTGAGTCAGCGCTTCGTGAACCAGGCGATGCTAGATTTATGCGAGATCGATTTTTGACTCTGAAGTAGCTGGGTTGGGCGATGATACCCCGGAAATGAGAAATTTGCATGGACAGTGACGTCCGTGCTTTTATCTGGCCAATTTCACATAGTTGCTGGGCAGTACATTAACAATGAGTTGAAGCCGAATGCGATTATGCCTTCCCCTTTCATCACTATAATCATCCGTAAGGCCGGACGATTATCAGATCCTCCGACATCCAATTACTCATTCCCCTTCATCTAGACAGACCCCAGGAGTATTGACTACTTGAATATCAAATTTGTAGAGCCATATAAAGAAAATGTTTTACACTTATTTTATTATGGATTTACATGGAGCAAGCTCCTTCATTTGATTTGTAATGTTTCTATCAAATCAATACCTTTTCAAGAAATATTTAAAATATTTATAAAATGATATATTCAATTGTTCTTGGCAAGGAGCTATCTTCACATTTATTTTTCCACAAATATTTTAAACGTAATCAATTCTTACTATTCTCTTCCTATATCTCAGTTGTTGTTTTTTAAATTTCGACGATAAGGTTAAGGCAAGAGCAGAAAAAATTCTGCAAAAACCAAACCACGCATCTGGCTTAAATTAGCAAATTATTTTTAACATTATGCATGACTTTCGGGTCGCGAAGTCTGCGAAGAGTTCGTTCAACCGTCTCGTCTGTGTCTTGCACCTTCCAGGGGTCAGCCATGCCCCGTCTCTCCCGATCCTCTGATCGCTTTCAGCCACCCACCGCCCCCGCTGCCCTCCGACCCACCACCCGCACTCCCTAATTCTCGAAACTGAGCGCTCACCCTTCCCGCATTGTCGTGACCTTATTGTTGTCGTCGTAATGATCCATTCTTCGGGCTTTTTCCTCCCTTTTTACTCGGACGGAGATGGTCGAGGCGAGTTACGCATTGTATCGTTGTCAAGAGGCGAAATTCCGGACGGCGGAGAGCGCCTCGGCTCTCCTCCACAAAAGGGAAACGCCGCTTCGTGACGTAATTGGAGGTCTGTTATTTTTTATTTACCCGAAAGCGCCGCCGTTGAATTAATACGGCGAGCGGGTGGGAGTGGGCGGGTGGCAGCGATGGCGGAGGCAGGCGAGCGACCGGGCGAGTGGGAGGGCGAGCGCTCGATCCCGCCGGCGACCCAGAAGGGGGCTGAGTGGGACGATATCAAACGCAATCGCCTGCAGATCACCGAGAATGCGAGTGAGTAGAGGTGAACGAGTAGAGTGGTAGGATGGAAGACGCGTATATGGGCGAATATGGGTGTGAGGGTTGATTGAGCGGAAGAGTAGACCAACGAGCGAGCCGGGTGGAGAGTGATCGTACGAGCGGGCTGAAGAGTATGTGGGTGAATGATGGCGCATAAGTGGCGCATGGGCGAGTGGATAGAAAAGCGAATGAAAGACGGCGGTCGGATATGTGGTTGGCTGGGGAAGCGGGCGGGCAGGCAAGCGGACCGAACAAGTAAGTGCGTGGAGACGTACGCGAGCGGGCGGACAGGCGAGAGAGTGCGGATGCGCGTGTGG